>SEYY01007672.1:17500-22158 GCA_009176605.1 Armadillidium nasatum
GGTTCATTTAGAGAGAGAGAGAGAGAGAGAGAGAGAGAGAGAGAGAGAGAGAGAGAGAGAGAGAGAGAGAGAGAGAGAGAGAGAGAGAGAGAGAGAGAGAGAGAGAGAGAGAGAGAGAGAGATGGATAGATAGATAGATAGATAGATAGATAGATAGATAGATAGATAGATAGATAGATAGATAGATAGATAGAGAGAGAGAGAGAGAGAGAGAGAGAGAGAGAGAGAGAGAGAGAGAGAGAGAGAGAGACTCGGGTTCATTTAGCCTAGAGAGAGAGAGAGAGTTTCCAGTTCATTTAGCCTAGAGAGAGAGAGAGAGAGAGAGAGAGAGAGAGAGAGAGAGAGAGAGAGAGAGAGAGAGAGAGAGAGAGAGAGAGAGAGAGAGAGAGAGAGAGAGAGAGAGAGAGAGAGAGAGAGAGAGAGAGAGAGAGAGAGAGAGAGAGAGAGAGAGAGAGAGAGAGAGAGCGACTTCGGATCATTTAACACATATATATATATATATATATATATATATATATATATATATATATATATATATATATATATATATATATATATATATATATATATATATGTATATATAGTGTGTGTGTGTGTGTGTGTGTGTGTGTGTGTGTGTGTGTGTGTGTGTGTGATTCTTGTCGTATTGTTTGTAGATTAGGCTTGGCTTAGGAGGCAGATCGAACAAATATCTAAGTTTTGAACCTTATCAATAAACCAGTGATAAGAAAATGTATAAAAGTTGACCATCTCCGTTCCAAAAGATCAATTTGATTTAAGTTGTGGTACAAAAAGGTTGTTCAAGTGATTTTACTTCTTTTTCAGAACATACTGAGCAGTAAGTATTTTTCAGTATTTTAATATATATATATATATATATATATATATATATATATATATATATATATATATATATATATATATATATATATATATATATATATATATATATATATATATATATATATATATATATATATATATATATATATATATATATATATATTAAAATTATTTTTAATTTAAGCATTTATTGCGTTGGGACAATAACTAATCAACGTTCGACGATTATTTTTTACTAAATTATTGAAAGTGGCAACACTGTTTTACCTTTCATTTCTAACTTTAGATATCTATTGTAAAATGCAAGTCAGTTATGTTAAATATTTAAATTTCAATATTATTTATTTCCAATTTAATTATTTTATTATAATATATAATTTTTAAATTTTTTAATTTTTTAATTTTTTACATTTTTTATTTTTATCAAGCCCAATTTAATTTTTAAAAAAAATAAATAAAAAAAATTTTTTTTTTTTTTTAAATTTAAATTTAATAAATATATAAATTAATTTAAAAAAAAGTTTATTGTAGCTAACTTGTTCCTTATTATTATGAATTACTGTGTAGGTGAATAAAAAAAGAAAAAAAATCGAATGGAAAGCTTTAGAGTTGAAATGTGTCGTCAGCACTTTACCAAAAAAAAATTATTTTTTCTAAGTTTTAAAATTGATTAAAATTAATTGAATAAGTTTTAATTTTCGACTTTTAAGTTCTGAATATTTCTATTTTCTTTTATTCTAATTATACAAATTAATTTGTTTTATTTTTCTTTAAAATTTTAAGTTTTGAATGTATTTTTAAATATTTAACTTAATAATATAAAAATAAATATTAATTAAAAACACTGAATCATAAAAAACTCTAAAAAAATAATAATATAATATCTTTAATTCGTTTTCTTTCGAACTTAAATAGAGTGAATTCATTTCATCAGACCTTATTTTTCATCAATTTTTTTATAAAAATTTAAAAAAAATAGATTTTACATTTTAAATAATTTACAATTTAAATAACTTTCTAAATTAATTAATTATCTAATTGACTTGTAGCTAAAAGAAAAGAACTAAAAAATTTTTTTTCATTTTTTTTTTTTTTTTTTTTTTTTTTTTTTTTTTTTTTTTTTTTTTTATATTATATATATATATATATATATATATATATATATATATATATATATATATATATATATATATATATATATATATATATATATATATATATATATATATATATATATATATATATATATATGGTTAAATCCGTTGGCATTCTAATACTCTGAATTCACGTTTTTTTTTTCCTATAATTTTATATCACACTTGGTGTAAGTTATTAGTTTAATAAAAGCCTAATTTTTATAACCATATTTATTTTTTAGTCTTATGAAGTCATTTTTGAATTAATATCGATACTTTTAAAATAATCGATAGTGTTAGTGATCAACGATAAATACTTCAATATCGTTATTCCAGAAGAGAACAATTAATTTATTTTAAAAATATTCCCAGGAAGTGAATTAAATTATATATAAGGATAATTTAGCTGATAAAGAGTGATTTTACAATTTGTTTTATATTGTTTTTGAAAAAAATAATTTTTTTATTATTAATTATTATTTTTTTGTATTATTTGAGAAATGTTGAAAATAAGGTAAATATAATTAACAATTTATCTCTTAATTAGTTTTCTTTCTTAACAATATAAAACGTGGATTTAAAACCACTTATAACATCAAGACTGTTATTCTTGTTATATATATATATATATATATATATATATATATATATATATATATATATATATATATATATATATATATATATATATATATATATATATATATATATATATATATATATATATATATATATATATATATATAGTATTTCTCTTGCTGTCTTAATTTTTCTTATCTGGATATTTCCGATCATCTTTTTATATCTGTATTTAGTTCTTTATCTTTAAGTCTTCCGCAACAAAAAGTCTTTCTCTGACTACGGTTAAGGAAAAGTTTTTCACTCACAGGAAGCTGAAAATTATTCCCATTTGATGTCTTACTTATTTGATTTCTATTAGAATGATATTAGCTTCTGTAAAGAGATCCCTCGCAAAACGTAGGTTATTTTCTATATCATAGAGTCGTTCATTCCATTCCTTTTTCTCATCACCTAAAACTTTAATCTTTGCCTCCACTTCAACTTTAGAGAATTCTGAAGTTTTTTACTTCCAACTTTCATTATTCAAAGAATATACTTCTAAAAATATGATTTCTCTACATTTTGAGCTTAACAGTATGAAGAAGTATATTACTGTACCCTGACTTGATTATGTAATTCTAATTTCAACATTTCCTTCTTGCTGGAAGAATGCCCTCATTCAGCTTAATCCAAAAAAAATAGTACCCAATCTTAACTCTGCAAATACTATCAGTTGCATTAACATTAAACTTTTAAAAATAATTTTAAGATTAGGAATCATTAAAAACTTGGAATCTAAACTTTGATTTTCATTTTAGTTTCCGCAAACAAAGTTCAACTTTTGTTCTTCTTTTCCTTCTCTTTGAGTGTTGATTTTCTACTCTTCGACAATTCTGACAAACTTTTGTAGATTCGAAAGCTTTCGATAGGGTCTCACACAAATCTTTGATTTTTAAACTTCACTTATTCAGGTCACTACTCATTCCTCTGTGGCTTTTATACTAATTTCATATATATATATATATATATATATATATATATATATATATATATATATATATATATATATATATATATATATATATATATATATATATATTATATATATATATATATATATATATATATATATATATATATATATATATATATATATATATATATATATATATATATATATATATATATATATATATATATATATATATATATATATATATATATATATATATATATATATATATATATATATATATATATATATATATATATAATATATCAGATATTACGTGAACATTTCAACAAAATGGTGTCATCACTGAAAAACCTTTGTGGAAATCCAACAGTTTTAGCATTTTCCATCCATGAAGATTTCAAAAACGAGATTTTTAGATCGTCCTCCGCAAACTTATTGACGTCCTCTTCAGAAATGAAAAGTTTTAATGACAGGATACAGACAGTAATAACAGAAATTCTGAATGAGTTTAATCCTGTGTTTAAGAATCTCATTCCAAGATCTTTGTTCCCTGTAATTGGGATTCAGATTTTGGAATTTGCTGAATATCTCCAATCTTCTTTTGATATTCCTCTGAAGTTTACAAAGGAATTTATGAATGTTTCTTTTTTTACATCAAAATTAAAAATTGACGAAGAAAAATTTGCTCGAGAATTGGTCAAAGATAAAAGTTTAGGTATTTTTACAAAATACAAAATTGCGTGCAAATATTATTTCACTGATATCGCTGAAAGTTTATGGCAACAATTGAGGGAAAATGATCCAACGTTTGAAACTCTTCTTAGTAAATATCATCCTAGAAGTCCGATAGTAGTGTGGAGCAAATATTTTGAGAAATTGCATTGTTCTTCAACTCCAACTGAGCAAATTGAAAGCTTATCAAGTGATTTTCGTATCAGAGTTCTGAGTTATAATGCAAACGATTCAAGTGTATCAGCAGTAAAATTTTGGTTTTATTCCAGAATTTAAAAAATCATATGTGACAGTAAGAGTGCTTCCGATAAAAGCAAACAAATATTGGCAGATTATATAAACAATATTTTAAATTTTTTGATCATTGTTTCTTATCAGGTAAAGTGTTGTTTTTAAGATTTTTTGTTGTT
>SEYY01007673.1:0-5000 GCA_009176605.1 Armadillidium nasatum
ACCTTGGTTTAACTCTTTGTTCTCGTGCTATCCGCCACAGGGATGCTGCCTTCAGGGATTACCGTCGTCTTCAAACTCCTGAAACTCACGCAACTTATATTTCATCCCGGAATCGTGCAAAATCTATTCTTCGAGATACCAAAAACTCTTTTCTCCGTTGCAAATGCAATAATCTTTCTGGTTCCTCTTCTTCACGTTCTTTCTGGCATTTTGCAAAAAATGTCAACTCTAACTTTGCTTCTTCCTCTTTCCCTCCTCTAGTATCTTCTGACGGTTCAACTGCCGTTTTGCCTTCCTCTAAAGCTGAACTCTTTGCTCAAACTTTTGCCTCTAATTCAACCTTAGACGATTCCAGAGCTGTTCCTCCTCCTTCAACTCCCTCCAACTCATGCCTAAAATTGAAATTTCTTCTAAAGATGTCATTTCTGCTCTCTCTGAGCTTAACACTAAGAAGGCGTACGGTCCTGATGGTATCCCTCCTGTGGTTCTCAAAACTTGTGCTTCCGAGCTTGCACCCTGCCTTGGTAAACTTATTTCGTCTATGTCTTTCTACTTCAACCTTCCCTTCTTGCTGGAAACGTGCGCTCATTCAGCCTGTGCCGAAGAAGGGGGACCCCTCTCAACCCTCTAACTACCGTCCAATTTCTTTAACCTCCGTTCTTTCTAAAGTTTTCGAATCTATCCTTAACAGGAAGATTTGGAAACATCTCAATTCTTCTAATCTTATCTCTGATCGCCAGTATGGCTTTCGTAAGAAACGCTCTACTGGTGATCTCCTTTCCCTTCTCTCTGACTCTTGGTCCTCCGCTCTTCGGTGTTTCGGTGAATCTTTTGCTGTTGCACTGGACATATCGAAGGCTTTCGATAGAGTCTGGCCCAAAGCTTTGATTTCTAAACTTCCCTCTTTCGGGATCTATCCTTCTCTCTGTGGCCTTCTCTCTGATTTCCTTTCTGGTCGTTCTATAGCAGCTGTTGTAGACGGCCACCGTTCATCCTATAAATCTATTAATAGAGGTGTTCCTCAGGGATCTGTCCTATCTCCAACACTTTTTCTGCTTTTCATTAATGACCTTCTCTCTATTACTTTATATCCTATCCACTCCTGTGCTGATGACTCCACCCTTCATTACTCTTTTCATTTTGAAAGACACCCCTCCCAGCAACAGTTACTAGAAGCAAGGAGGGTGGCCTTTTAGCAACTAACCTCTGATCTATCTCTCATTTCAGTTGGGGCAGAGAAAACATGGTCGTTTCCAATGCCTCAAAAACTCAATTCCTCCATTTCTCTACTCGACACAATCTTTCACACAACTACAATATGTTCTTCGAAAACACGCAACTCAAACCTTCATCTCTCCTTAATATTCTAGGTGTTTCCTTTTCTCGTGATCTTTCCTGGAAAGATCACATTACCTCTCTTTCTAAACAAGCTTCTAAGAGGTTGGGTGTTCTGAGGTGCCTTCAGCATTTTTTTACACCACCCCAGTTGCTTGCTCTGTATAGGGGTGTTGTTCGCCCCTGTATGGAGTATACGCCACACATCTGGATTGGCTCCACTCAGACAGATATTCTGGAAAAGGTGGAGTCTAGAGCTTTTCGACTTATCAACTCTCCTGCTATCACTAATTCTCTCCAATCTCTTTCTGCCAGTCGTAATGTTGCGTCACTCTCTCTATACTATCCTTTTTATAATGGACACTACTCTTCTGAACTCTCTCATCGCATACCTCCTCCATTGAGAAGGGTTCGTGCGACTCGTCTTTCTACACAGTCTCATGCCTTTCTCTGTCCAACTCTCTGACCCCAGACTGAACCGCTATGCTCAATCTTACATGTACTCTACTGGTAAAGTCTGGAACACCACTTCCTTCATCTATTTTCCCAACTTCCTATGACTTAGGCACCTTTAAACGCCGTGTATCAGGTCATGTCGGACTTTAATTTGACCATGTTCCCGACTTTCTTCCCAACTCTGATGGAACATTAGTAGGCCTCTGGCCTTTGCCCACCAGAGGTAAAATAAAAAATATATATATATATATATATATATATATATATATATATATATATATATATATATATATATATATATATATATATATATATATATATATATATATATATATATATATATATATATATATATATATATATATATATATATATATATATATATATATAATATATATATATATATATATATAATATATATATTATATATATATATATATATATATATATATATATATATATATATATATATATATATATATATATATATATATATATATATATATATATATATATATATATATATATATATATATATATATATATATATATATATATATATATATATATATATATATATATATATATATATATTATATATATATATATATATATATATATATATATAAATTTTTTAAGAGCAGTAAACACGCTCGTCCTCTAATAATATAATAAAGGGAACCACTATATAAAACGATAAAAGATAAAACACTAAGACGTTTTAACAAAGAATTAAAACGAAAATATATAGAGATAGGTTAAAACATGGGCATTACGTTTCGAAGTTACTTAGCTTCCTTGTCCGAACGCCTCTAGAAGGTAAATGACAATAAAAAGGCTCCTAGCCAACGAACTAAAGAACAAAGAGGCAAGGGCAAAAATTTATTAAAAAAGATCAAAAACACAGATACGCATTATGAGCCAAATCCGTTATCTTTGTTTAAATAAATTCTTTAAAAATGCAAAAGTAAAGTTGTCAAATTCGAAAAAAACCGGAGATAAATTAAAATTATCTTTATATTTTATAAAAAAAATGACTCTACTAATCTGCTTATATTCTTTGATTTAGACAGAAATATGAAAGAGGCCCTATTCCATGCTATGGAGTGATGTTCCGTAATATGGTTAAATAAAGAATTGCTAACACTGAAGCGTCTAACATCCGCTTGATGCTGAGAAATACGAAAGGGGAGCGACTTCAAAGTCTCCCCAAAATAAACTTTATTGCAAGTATTGCATGGAACCTCGTAAACTCCTCCGATTCTTTCCATATTGGAGGTATTATTAGAAATTAAAGAGGAAAACAATGTGTCCGGGAAAGTAAAAATAAGATCGACTTCACAAATATTTCTAAAAGTAAACCTAAGTTCCAACAAGTATCTGGCGTATGGGACAACGAGTCTATTGGGGATCAGTTGGCGCGGTTGTGGGGTATCAATATTATAAAAACGGATACGAGCCTTGCGATGCTGTTTGTGTATATAATCATATGTATATCCGAGGCTGAGAAATTGTTGGAAAACATATATTAATTCATAGTCTACGGGGATCTGAGAGGTTCAATGAATGAAGAAAAGTGTTAAATATTATATTTTGTTTAATGTAATTAGGGTGATTACATTAAACAAAATATAAGAGGTTCCTAAACGGAACGAAAGCTTGTTTCTTGAATTGATTTTAAATTTGTGTATATTTCACATATTTACATGATTTGGTGTTTATAAATAAAGTGTTATCTCTCAATTTGCATTGGTCAACCTAGGGTTTGAATATTAAATAGTAGATATAAACAGAGTGACTATAACTCAAATTAATAATAATATAATATTATATATATATATATATATATATATATATATATATATATATATATATATATAATATATATATTATATATATATATATATATATATATATATATATATATATATATATATATATATATATATATATATATATATATATATATATATATATATATATATATATATATATATATATATATATATATATATATATATATATATATATATATATATATATATATATATATATATATATATATATATATATATATATATATATATATATATATATATATATATATATATATATATATATATATATATATATATATATATATATATATATATATATATATATATATATATATATATATATATATATATATATATATATATATATATATATATATATATATATATATATATATATATATATATATATATATATATATATATATATATATATATATATATATATATATATATATATATATATATATATATATATATATATATATATATATATATATATATTATATATATATATATATATATATATATATATATATATATAATATATATATATATATATACTTTTATCTGTTACTCCTTCACCTATCCACTCTAAGGCAAAATACTTCACTACTCGTTTCTTCATTAATTTTCAAAGAAGTCTCATAAAATAGCATATAATTGAATTGTGGAAGAGGAGTAACTTCCTTCCATCGTGTTTCTCGTCTTTTCCAATCGGAGTAAATAAAATGAATTGTTTTAACATGATTCAGAAATTCAATTTCTTTATCAATCTACTGAACATAGTGTTTTTTAAATAATAATAATAATAATAATAATAATAATAATAATAATAATAATAATAATAATAATAATAATAATAATAATAATAATAATAATAATAATAATAATATAATAATAACATGAATAATAATAAAATAATAATAATAATAATAATCAAAATAATAATATAATAATAATAATGATAGCGTTAATAATAATAATAATAATAATATAATAATAATAATAATAATAATAATAATAATAATAATAATAATAATAATAATAATAATAATAATAATAATAATAATAATAATAATAATAATAAATAATAATAATAATAATAATATAATAATAATAATAATAATAATAATAATAATAATAATAATAATAATAATAATAATAATAATAATAATAATAATAATAATAATAATAATAATAATAATAATAATAATAATAATAATAATAATAATAATAATAATAATAATAATAATAAATAATAATTCATTCATTCATTCATTCGTAAAGCTTTATTCAGAAAATGGTGCATTTACAGGTTGAAAGTTTAATAGTAGGTCCTATTCTACTAAATTCAATAATAATCTTAATAAT
>SEYY01007673.1:10000-15000 GCA_009176605.1 Armadillidium nasatum
TGAAGAGAATCATTATGAGTTTATGAGCTAGTAAGATGAAAAGTGCTGAGCTGTACATTCTCAGAAACAGATATGAATTTATTTCCTCAATATAAACGGAGACGAATGACGACTTTCAGGGAAGATAGAAACAGGGGTCTATTGAAAATATTTAGTTTTCAATGAATTATTGACTTCTAAACTACAAATAATTTGGTAAAGAAACAATGTTATACCCCCATCATATCATATATTAATATAAGAGGGAGGTTTGAATAACTCTTTTTAGAAGATCCTTTATCCTGTGGAAAACTTCGTCTTATGTTTAAATGAAAGAATTGTTTTGAGATACTGAAATTTTTTATTTTCTGGAAAAAGATTTGAGTTCAATTAATGTGAAACCACCTTCCAAGCTTTTACTACTTGCAATTTAGTTGGTCTCTTTTAAAGAAATTAGATTGGTAAAGTGTCCAATGTCTAACAATGAATGATAAAAGGAAAATAATACTGGTCGTCTTCTTCAATGGTTATTATATCATAATCAGAAAAAATATAGGTCCGCTTTAAGACGTACACCATGTATATTACGTAATCAATATATATTGATTGACTTTATATATCTTTCTCTATTTTCAACTCTGTATGTAAATAATAACAATGAAGCAAAACTTAAATGATAACTATTTTAAAATGGATAAGGGTTAATTCCAGAGTTTAATGAGCAGAAGTTATGGGAATGAATGCTGTTTCAGAAGGGGAGACATCACAAATTTCAAGGCATAAAAAACAGTTTACTGAGAGAAAGTTCAAACTTTGAAGCTTAGCTTTCGAGAACGGAAGGAGCATTGCATTTAGTGATGGATACTTTTTTTTAATAATAAGTTCATAAAAGATACAAAAAAAATTATTGAATAATTTCAGGGGGAATAAATAAGGAATAAAAAGATTCCTGGAAAGAAAAGTAGAGGTAAAATTATATCAAATAATTCCTCATCACGAGAAGGTAAGAATTTAAAGAGCTTTCAAAAAACAGACACGAAGAAACATGTGAAGAATAGTCAGAAAGTATACTGCACTTTACTTCATTAAACTGAGTTTTTGAAAGATAAAAAAGGGTATTTATTTTCACCTCTGATTGAAAATTGATTGCAAGTACCAAAGTTTAGGCGACAATAGTTATTCTTGTATAAAGAATTCTAATGTTGCAAAGCAAGTTTCAGAGTTTTAGTATTTATGTATGTGATTATCTTTTAAGCTAAGATTTTTGAAAAAGTTCTAGTGTGCTTGTAAGTTTGCATATATATATATATATATATATATATATATATATATATATATATATATATATATATATATATATATATATATATATATATATATATATATATATATATATATATATATATATATATATATATATATATATATATATATATATATATATATATATATATATATATATATATATATATATATATATATATATATATATATATATATATATATATATATATATATATATATATATATATATATATATATATATATATATATATATATATATATATATATATATATATATATATATATATATATATATATATATATATATATATATATATATATATATATATATATATATATATATATATATATATATATATATATATATATATATATATATATATATATATATATATATATATATATATATATATATATATATATATATATATATATATATATATATATATGACGGCTTTCACAGCGTGAAGCCGGCTTGCACTTTGGGCTGTGCGACAATCAACTCGGTTTAATGATAAGAATTTCTTGTAGAACACTTTATTTGAATAGTTTTCCTATCAGTAGCAGGTTAATCTGCAAAAACAGAATTAACAACTTACAATATATACATAAACAAATTCAAAATAAAAGAAATTATAAGCACAAATATAAGAGAGTAACATACCGAAAGTGACTTGCACAAAACCCAAACTCAAACTAAACTAAGGCGGGAAAGGAAGGAGACTCTGGGCTGCTCGAATCTGATCGACTACTCTTTGACTCAGTCTTCTGCCGATAAAAGGCAGCCACATGGCTTCCTCCAAAATTGCGATAATTTTGAACTAAAAGGATCCTCGGTGGGGATTCCCGATCTCTCGCTGGCACTAACAGGACCACAGAATGTACAGGTCTCTCCAAAACTGAGGGTTGTCTTCTTCCTTTTCCTATGATTACCTAAGTTCCGTTTACCGAGCCTCAACAACTCTCTTCTAATACGTTCGTCTTGGCCTACAAAGGCCTTCTCTATTATAACTAATCTCCAGTTGTTTCTGAGACTCTTGTTTTCCATAGAAATTTCTTCTTTGTCTTCTTCAAGTTTTTCAAAATGGACCTTCTTCTCCATTTCCCTTTCTATTAAAGCACCTTTCTTTTCCTTTTCAAGCCTTTCAATCTGAATTTTCATCTCCTGATTCTCTTTGTCTATTTCAGAAAACTCTTTTTTACTCTTTTCTTAAAACATTTCCAACTTCGTTCGCATACTCTCCTTGTCGATTTTCATTTGAGGAAGTACCTCTGCCTTTTCATTTTCAAGTTTTGATATTAAGACAGTTTTTTCATTAATATGATCTGCATTAGCATCTTTTCATTTTTTTATCAAAGCTTCATTTTCTCTCTTTACTTTAAGCATCACCTGATCCTCTTCAGTCAACAATTCTCTCAACCTTTGTGTTTCAATGGTCGCTTCACCAAATTCTTTACTCAAGTTTCGTTTTTCACTTTCGTTTACAGTATGAAGGTCATTAATTTCAGCAAATTTGCTCTGCAGTTCTTTAATAAGCTCTTCTATAAGCGACTTGTTTCTTGACATACACGTTTCTTTTTCATTTACAAGTTGTTCTATTTCTACCTTTTTGTTTTCCAAATCCTGTATTACCTTTGTAAACTCTAACATTTCAACTTTCATTCCACTTATCTCGTCAGCGAAGTTCCTAACTTCAAGTTCTCTTTTCTTTATAAGACTTGAAAATTTCTGTTCAGTTTCTTCCTTAGTACGTATTATCTTTTTCAGTTCGGATTCAAGAGCAAGCTTTTCCAATTTTGTTTGAGTTTAAAACGATTTAAACTCTGCCTTTGCATTGTTCTTTTCTGTTTTCATTTCATTCAATAATGCTTCGAAATTTTGTTTTTCTAACAATCTCTGTTGCTTTTACTCTTCATTTTGTTTTTCATTGAGAAGGCGGTCATTTTCTTAACATTTTAAAATATACTCAACCCTAGATTCCAGCATCTGTTTTGATTCCTCAAGTTCCCTAATAATAGTTATTTTCACTTGAATAAGATTTTCCTTCTCATTCAAATGCGCTTTGATATTTTCTAAATCTCTGACCAAAACTTTCTTCTGGTCTTCAAGCTCCATCTTTTCTTTTTCTTTAAGAGATAAGGATTCCATAATATCTTTCTCCTTAGTATCCAACTTATTTTTGAATTCAAGCTTCAAGGCAGTTTCATTTTTTAACAATGTGTTAAGCTTGGTTACCTCTATCTTCATTTTGTCCTCGAATTCCTTTATATAACATTCAAACGTTATTCTTTCATCTTTTCTAACATTTTTGTGCTTGAGCAACTCCTTAGTTTCAGACTGAAATGCTATAATGGCGTGATTGATAGTTGCTTTGTGTTCATTTGCTTGTGTAGGGTTGCTTGAAGCCTCTGGTGTTATGCCAATAATATCCCATCCTAAACGAGACTTGAAACCGAAAGGTGTGCCCTTTCTTCCTGTGGCTACCCTTAAAGGTTCTAGGGCTTCTGGGCAATCGAGTCCAATTAGCATTTTCACGTCTAGCATTGGAATCTCTGATTCTATTTCGTCATTTAATTCCCGCAAGTGTTCGTATTTTTTCGCAATTTCTTTACTAGGAATGCTTGCTTTATCCTCTGCGATGTCTTCTCTCACGTATGAGGATCGCAAATGCAGATTCTCATTTGACCTCAATCCTTGCGGGATTAGGTTTTTGCACTTAATTGATTTTGCAAACTCTGTACCAGATATAGTCTTAATGCTTAAATCTACCGGATATCATGCTAAGTTTAACCTTTCAAATAGTGAACTATTAATAAATGATGTGTTAGACTGATGATCTAACATCGCGTATGTTAGCACTCTTTTCACAGGAAAATCGTGACTGTGGACCCAAATGGGTAATATCAATGCCTGAGTCCGATAGGAAGCATTGTCTTCGCTTGTATCAATCTTGTTTACAATGGCGCATTGGTCCATTCGTTCTCTTTCTTTACGAGAGATTCCTTCTACAGTTTCTATTTCATTTCCGGCAATCCTTTGCTCGAATGGTCTCCCTTTCTCATGCAAGAGGGTGTGATGCAATCTATTGCAGGTTCTACAACGCTTTGGATCCCTACAGAATTTAGCAATATGCCCTTGCCTTAAACAGTTCAAGCAAAGCCTTTTTTTCCTTGCAAAAGTTTTGCCTCTCCTGAATAGGATTGTTTGCAAATTTATTGCAAGTGCCCATGCCGTGATTTTGATTACAATAAATGCACGTAAGAGTTGTCACATTTCTATCTCTCTGATCATTCGGTATCACTGCTTCGGTAGCAAAGCTGCGTGTATGCCTGGTGCTTAGAGCCTCTTTATAGTTTGGTTTCCCATTTCCTTGATCTTGCTTTTCTACTTGCAAGGTTGGCGCTGCGAAACATGCTTGCCGTGCTTGTTCGGTGATTAATTTTACGAAGTTTTCAAAGCCTGGATAACCTCCGAAATTTCGCGGCATGCTCTCCACGAATTTGAAAGCGTACTCATTCCATTTGTGAACAAGATGAGCTGGGAGCTTTTTTAGTAGAGACCAGATTTTGTCAGAATCGTCTAATCCATTCAAACCTTGAGTAGACGCTTTTCAACAACCTTCACACTTCTTTAGAAAGTCTGCGAACCTTCGTAAACCAATTGAGGTCTCCTGCCTTTATAACGGGCCATGCTTTTTGCCTTTCCTTAAGTGTGC
>SEYY01007674.1:5000-15000 GCA_009176605.1 Armadillidium nasatum
GAAAAAATACGGCCCGATGATGCCGCCAGCCCATAAACCACACCAAACAGTCACTCTTTGTGGGTGCATTGGTTTTTCGACAATCACTCTTGGATTAGCATTCGCCCAAATGCGGCAATTCTGCTTATTGACGAATCCACTGAGGTGAAAATGTGCCTCATCACAGAAGATGATTTTCCTCGAAAATTGATCATCCACTGTTGCCATTTCTTGCCACCATTCTGACCATTGACGACGTTTTGTATGGTCAAGAGGCTTTAGTTCTTGAGTCAATTGCACCTTGTAAGCGTTTAAATGCAAGTCTTTATGCATAATGTTCATCAACGACGAGCGTGAGAGGTGCAATTGTTGGGCACGACGACGAGTTGAAGTGGATGGCTCCTCAGCCACACTATCGCGAACAGCAGCAATATTTTCTGCAGTACGAGCTGTACGAGCATGCACTGGTCTTTTCAAATCTCCTACAGACCCGGTTTGCTCAAATTTTTTCACGATTTTTCCGATTGTACGCACATTTGGACGATTAAATTGACCAAAAAAATCACGAAGTGCACGATATGCATTTTGATTTGAACGCCCATTTTCATAATAAGCCTGAATAACTTTAACACGTTGCTCCATTGTGTATCTTTCCATGGTTCAAATTGAGTAAGTCTGAAATTGAAAAAAGTCAAATGAAATGCAGTAAAAAACTTGAATAATTATATTATTAATTTATACCCAAATATGAACCGACCGGGGCTCCGGCCCCGGCTAAAAATTAAAGAGAACCGGGGTTTGTCTGCCGGGGTTAAAATGGCAAATTATACTTAAGGGGATAGTTTTTTTCAATTTTTTTTTTTTTTTTTTTTTTTTTTTCCGATTCTCATGAATTTTTTTTTTTTTTTTTTTGTTTTTTTCCGGGCGAAAAAAACTCCATTTCTAGTGTTTTTCCGAGTCTATAATTTAAAAAGTTTTATTTTGAAATTTGACCCTTTTTCAAATGAATGGCGGGGCTAAACCACTTTTTGGAATAACTTGAAATTTGAAGTATATTTTTAGAATTTGATGGGCTACAAAAGCTTCTAACAGACCTTTGTTCCCAAAGCTATAGAAAAATTGTTATAAGCCGAAAACTGACCAACTATCTAAAAAAAAAAATTTTTTTGAAACAAGAAATCCTTTTAGGACAAAAAAAAAAAAAAAAAAAAAAAAAAATAAAATAAAAAAAAAATAAAAAAAAAAAAAAAATAACATTTCTTATTTTTGGTGGGTGTATAGAGGAGGGATGGGACTACAAATTCCTCTATATACTTTATTCGATGTGATTCGTTGGTTTCGAGATATAGCCTCTCAAATAAGGTCCATTTTTTACCAAATTTCATAAATTCCCAAAGTTTGAGAGGCTAGTTCTCGCTTCAAACAAATAGCATTTAATAATGCACTAAATAAAAAGTTGTTGCCCTGTCCCTCCTCTAAAACAATATAAAGAAAAAAAATTAGTATGTGGCGTTTTTTTTTAAATTTTTTTTTTCTCCAGAAGGGTACGATTTTTTCAAGTACTTAGAACTTTTTTTCTAGGCGTGATATAAAAAATCTTTTCCCACCAATGCAAGAAAGTAGGGCTAAGATTATTCAGTTAAATTTTCAGCTTATGTGGACCAGTGGCTTGACCCACATATTCATTTTTTTCAACTTTGGGTCCAAATAACTTTCAAACCGTTAGACTCGGAAAAATGTTCGAAATCAACTCAGAACTTTTGGAAAAAATGCGTATACCATGAAAATTTCAGCTGTCAGTCAAATAAAATAATTAAAAAAAAAACTTCAAACAAAATATAAGAAAATTATGATTTTTTTCTTGTTTTTTTTTTCAATATTTTATTTTTCTTTTCTGGTTCTTTTGATCGCTCCTTTTCTGCTAGTGAATGTTCATCTTTGTATTTTGATTTTAGATGCCCCATAAAGATTTGGCTTTTTTTCTTGTTTTTTTTTCAATATTTTATTTTTCTTTTCTGGTTCTTTTGATCGCTCCTTTTCTGCTAGTGAATGTTCATCTTTATATTTTGATTTTAGATGCCCCATAAAGATTTGGCTGAAAATATTTTACTTGTGGCACCCGGAGGTCCTCTTCTAATTTCCTGACTGCAGATGTTACATTTAGCTATTTCGAGCCTATCCTGAAACATTTATAAAGTACTCCTATACTACAGAAGGTTAGCCATATTGACTGAAAGTATAAACAAAATAATAATTTTGAAATAATGTAGTTAAATGATACAAGTTTGATGCATAATAATAAAATGACAATGATATGTATAAATACAGGTTATATTGATAATTTTATATTTTACATTTTTCAAACTTTAACTTAGTCTTAAAGGTTGCATCACTATTATGAATCAGGAAAAAAATTTTTTTTTTAAATTTTGTACTTTTTTAAAACTTTTATTATACAAAATCTGTAATTTTCTGAAATTTTTTCGGAGAAAATGCAAATAATCATTAATTTAAGTGAATGTTGGTTATTCTACTCCTTCCATTCAATTAAATAAACCAATTAAATTTATATATAATTTTCTTAACCTAGAATTTCAGTGCTTTTGACCTCTTTACAATTTTAGGCCACCCCGGTCGGTCAATATACTCAAACACAGTGAGTCAAGAGTTAATTAAGTTGGGACCTAAGGTTAATGAATGAATAAATTTTCTCACCTTTTGATGGTAATACTTTCCTGAAGTAAATTGAAGATTCAGGGACCAGTCCCTTACACTCCCAATAACACCACTGGTTTCAGGCTGCTTTTATTAATTTAATAGAGAGATAAATAATGGAAAAGTAAGTTTTCCATTATTAACTAAACTCTCCGTAGCCGTGATCTTCATTCCCTCTGCCCGAAGTGATTTTGTTAATAGTATATTATTTTGCTTCTTTCTTTTTCTTTTGTAACCATTAGGTCATAAATCAACTTAATTTACCTCACTATGATTAACTTATAAATTATATATATATATATATATATATATATATATATATATATATATATATATATATATATATATATATATATATATATATATATATATATATATATATATATATATATATATATATATATATATATATATATATATATATATCTATATAATATATTCTCGATAACGTTGTTGCTCACGAAAACTAAAGCTTCCATCTTAAATGAGAGCGCGTATTGTAACGTTATCGATAATTATTGAAAATTGTGAGGCATGGAAATGATGCTTTTATTATTCTAATTCGCCAAGTATAGAAAAGATGCTTTTATAATATATTTTATTGTATAATTTATTTATATTTTAAATGTAAAAACATTTAAAATTTTTTTTTTTATTTTTTATTTTTTTTTATTTTTTGTTTTGTTTTTATATATAATGTTAAAACTATTGAATTTTAACATTAGTCATATCGTAGACTTTGAAAGCAATAGAACTATTAAATCTCTGAAGGATAGTTTATTTGTAAACCCTAAACAACAGTTATAAAGGTATTAAAAGAACCCTACGGATCAGAAAGAGGAAGTATTGAGAACGTATATTTTCTGTTTGCAGGAACAAGTTCTAAAGAGTTAGTCTTCAGGACAACCATCGACTGAGTTCGGCAACTGCAGATAAAGGGATCAGTCGTAAGGACGATCTGTTAGTTCATCTAAACTCAATCTCCCTCTGTTCTTATAAATAGTTCCGTAACACATACTACTGATATTTAAAAGCAATTACGAATACTGAGGATAGTTGACATTTATAAATTAAAAGTAGCATTGACAATTTTAAAGTTCCAAATGTCCCAGCAATGTCCGTTTGTCTAAATTAACAAGTTTCATTTTGTATATGAGCATGGATGTATAACAAGAAGTAGACTTGATATTGTTTGCCCAGTGCCTCTTTCTCTTTCTGTTAAGAGTAACTTTGTTTACCAGGCTGCTAGAATGTGGATTGATATACCTGTTGAGCTGAGAAAAAGTTCTCAGTTACATGTATTTAAACTTAATTTAAAGAATTACTTTTTAGCAAAGTATTAATTAGTTATTGTGTTACTTGTTGCTCTGTTATATTATTTTGTTGCCTTAAGAATTTTTTTCACAATAGGCTTGCCTTTTTAAAATGAAATATGGGTTATGATTTTATTTTATTTGATTCCTTTTAAATTTGTGTTTTGTATTCATAAATTGGATGTGTTTTGGCAATAAATATTATCATTATCATATGTGTGTGTGAGTGTGTATGTGTGTGTGTGTGTGCGTGTGAGAGAGAGCGAGTATAAGTTTGTGTGTGAGCAAATTAATTTTATTTATTTGTCGGAAAGTTGATCAACAAAAGCGAGTAAGTTTTCATAAAAGAAATACAAATGATATATGTAATAAATTCACTTTTATATATTGCGTGTAAAAAAAAAGAAAAAAAAAAAATTTCCTTCATGAAAGAAAATAATTAACAAATAAATTTTTTTTTTTCAGTTTTTAAATATTTTTTCAATATTTTTTTTTTTTTTTTTTTTTTATATATTTTTTTTTTTAATTTTTTTTTTTTTTTTTTTTTTTTTTTTTTTTTTTTTTTTACAATTTTTTTTTTTTTAAAGTAAAAATAAAAAAAAAATTTGATGAGTGAAGAAATATTTTTTAACAAACTTTAAATGGACTTACAAAACAGATTTTAATTTTAAATTGAATGTCAATTAATTGAGAATTGGAAAGCTTTATATAAATAAACGTCATAATTGTCATTTTTGGTCGTGAAAAGAAAATAATGTTGATTAATATTATTAATACATTTATCATTTATTTATTTTTGCTTAATAAAAGGCATTTGTGTTCCAGAACTCGTTAAGCACAAGCTATAATTAACATGCAATTGGAATCGATTCACAATACTTAATTGTGCAATAAACTTTAGTTTATTAAAAATTTACAAAATTTAATTAAAACAAAGTAATGGACAGCACTATAAAAATATGTCCATTCAGTGGTAGTCTTTAGTTTTTAAAGAGTTTGAAATACTAGTCAGTTACTCCTGTGATATCTTATCTAATAGATGTTCAGTGCATATATATATATATATATATATATATATATATATATATATATATATATATATATATATATATATATATATATATTATATATATATATATATATATATATATATATATATATATATATATATATATATATATATAAATATATAAAATTATTTTTTGGTTCCTCTTCTTCACACCCTTTCTGCCATTTTGAAAGAAATTTCAACTCTAACTTTTCTTCTTTCTCTTTCCTTCATCTTATCTTCCTACGGCACAACTGCCGTTTTCCTTCTTTTCTAACTGAACTCTTCACTCAAACCTTTGCCTTTAATTCCACCTTAGACAATTCAACTCCTCCAATTTATTTATGCCTAAAATTGTAATTTCTTCTGAAGATGCTATTTCTGTTTCCTCAGAGCATGACACTAGAAGGAGTACGGTCCTAATGGTATCTCTCCTGTGGTTTTCAAAACTTGTGCTTATGAGTTTGCATCCTGCCTTGGTAAACTATTTCGTCTCTGTCTTTCTACTTTGACCTTCTCTTCAAAATGGAAACATTTGCTCAATCAGCCTATGACGAAAAAGGGAACCCCTCTCAGATCTCTAACTATCGTTCCATTTCTTTAATTTCCGTTCTTTCTAAGGTTATCGAATCTATCCTTAACAGGAAGATTTGGAAATATCTCAGTTCTTCTAATCTTATTTCTGATCATCAGTATGGCTATCGTAAGGAACGCACTACTGGTGATCTTAATTTTCTCTCTGACCCTTGGCCCTCTGCTCTTCAGCATTTCAGTAGACCATTTACCGTGGCGCTAGACATATCGAAGGCCTTCGATAGTCGGCCTCAAAGTTTAGAATTCTAAACTTCCCTTTTTCGGAATCTGTCCTTCTCTCTGTAACCTTTTCTTTGTCTCCCTTACCGGTCGTTCTAATAAATATTTGTAAATGTGTGGTTATTGTAGTCTTTATATATATATATATATATATATATATATATATATATATATATATATATATATATATATATATATATATATATATATATATATATATATATATATATATATATATATATATATAATATAATATATATATATATATATATAAATGCTCTTCGGCATTTCGGTGAATCTCTCGCTGTGGCGCTAGACATATCGAAAGCTTTCGATAGAGTCTGCCACAAAGCTTTGATTTATAAACTTCCCTCTTTCGGAACCTATCCTTCTCTCGGTGATCTTCTTTCTAATTTCCTTTCCTGTCGTTCCATAGCAGCTGTTGTAGACGGCCACCGTTCTTCCTATAAATCTATAAATAGTGGTGTTCCTCAATGAACTGTCCTATCTCCAACTATTTTTCAATAATGACCTTCTCTCTATTACTTCATAACTTATCCACTCTATGCTGATGACTCCACCCTTCACTACTCCTTTCATTTTGAAAGATGCCCTCCCCTCAACAGCAATTAATTGATGCAAAAAGTGTGGCCTTGAAGTAACTGACCTCTGATCTTTCTCATATTTCAAATTGGGGCAGAAAAAACATGGTCGTTTTCAATGCCTCAAAAACTCAATTCCTTAAGCTATCTACTCGACATAACCTTCCACACAACTTTACTGGCAAGATCACATTACTTCTCTTTCTAAACAAGCTTCTAAGAGGTTTGGTGTTCTGAGACGTCTTCGTAATTTCTTCATGCCACCCAAGTTGCTTTCTCTCTATAGTAGTGTTATTTGCCACTGTGTGGAGTATGCTTTACACATCTGGGATGGTTCTACTCATACAGCTATCCTTGAGAAGGCGGAGTCTAGGGCTTTCTGTCTCATCAACTCTCTCGCTCTCCCTAATTCTCTCCAATCTCTTTCTGGGTCTCTCTCTCTATACAATAGCTATTACAACGGACAATGTTCTTCTGAACTCTTACGTCGCATACCTCCCCCATTAAGGGCTCGTGGGACACGACTTTCTACACAGGTTCATCATTTCTCTCTCCAACTCTCCGACTTCAAACTTAACAGCTATGCTCATTCTTACATGTACTCTACTGGTAAAGTGTGGAACGCACTTCCTTTGACTTGAACACTTTTAAACGTCGTGTATCTTGATATGTCGGCCATTAACGACAAGAATTCTGGTATTTTCCCAACTCTGGTGGATATTGGTAGGGCTCTAGCCTTTTGCCATCAGAGGAGAAATATATATATATATATATATATATATATATATATATATATATATATATATATATATATATATATATATATATATATATATATATATATATATATATATATATATATTTTTTTTTTTTTTTTTTTTGAATTTTTTTATTTTTTTAAGATGCTGCGGGTGTATAAAATTTTGAAATATAAAAATTTGTTGTCTAATGTTTAATTAATTTTTGTATAGCAAGAATAAGAAAATAATAATAATTATTATATATATATATATATATATATATATATATATATATATATATATATATATATATATATATATATATATATATATATATATATATATATATATATATATATATATATATATATATATATATAGGGTGTCACAGATGTCGCGCACCATAGAGGTTTCTAAAAAAAATATATTAACGCAATTTATTTTCTGCTTTCAGATTCCATTATGGCTGAGAAACCAAGCGTAGAAGAACGAGTTCAACTCGCTTTCATGTTTTGTAGACAAGGGACTACAAACCGCTCAGTACCTGATGAATTCAAACCGCAGCCACCCTGAGAGACAACCATTGACCCATACCACTCTCTGCCGTTTAATCAAACGCTTCCAAGAAACTGGCTCAGTTGCTGACCGTACGAGATGAGAGCGACCAAAGAGTGCAACTGTGAAAAGTCCTGTAAAATCAGTCAAAAGAATCAGCCAGGAGATAAACGTAAGCAAATCATTAGTACATCGTATTCTCATGATGTACAAATTTTATCAGTCCAAAGAACATCTTGTGCAAGCTTTACAAGGTGATGACACAGATGGGTGGATGGAATTTTGTGAATGGATGCGTACACATAAGGATTCGTCAATATTTTTCAGTGATGAAGAAATTTTTTATTTGAATAGCAGGTGAAACGGCACAATATGCGCTATTGGTCAGATACCAATCCACGTTGGAATGAGGAAGGACACCACCAGCACAACTCGAGGATCATGGTGTGGGCTGGAATCTGGGAGGAGGAAATCTTGGCCCATACTTCTTCAATGATAATGTCACTGCTGAAACTATTTAGAGTACTGCAAACTTTCTTGTCTGACTACCTTGAGGATGTTCCCATACGTCGATGACAGAACGTCTTTTTACAGCAGGATGGAGCTCCAGCACATTTTGCAACATTCGTGCATGACTACTTGGACCAGACCTTTCCTAACAAGTGAAACGGACGGGGAGGGCCAGTGGAGTGGACACCCCGATCACATCGTAATAACCATGTATTTCCACACTTCATCTATTTTCTTAAGGTTCTTTATAAACTAACTTACACTAAAATGTGAAGATACCAATATATCAGCAGTACAAGCACTCATACTAAGGTTTCTGACAGCAACAAACATAACAATCCTCAAATTCAGCAATTCTAGTTAACATATATGCAGCAGTTGCAGCACTATCAATATCTAAGCTATACAAACTAATTACCTATTCATTAACCTTCGACTATTACCAGCATTCATAATAACCACAACGTAAAAACTGCATATTTCCACACTCTGTCTATTTTCTTAACATCAGCCTTATTTACAAACTAACTTACACTGTTTAGAACTTCGAAATATTTATTTATTAACATTTTTCTCTAAAAATATTTATTTTTATTTCATTATCTTTCAAACATCTGATCGACTGACACATTTATACCCCTAATAGGCATTTTCACTACATAAACACGCACACACATACACAAACACACATACATACACATACGCACACACACACACACATATATATATATATATATATATATATATATATATATATATATATATATATATATATATATATATATATATATATATATATATATATATATATATATATAAATCAGCTGTAACAAAAATATGTGATTCACCCTTTATAAGCACCATCTCTTCAAGATTAATAACATTTCGTCTGACATCTGATATAACATGCTACATACACACATACTATCGTAAAGTATCTTCAGAGAACACAAGCATTTATCGAAAACATAGATGCCCATACACATTTACATGCTTTCCATACTATTCATAGCGTTATTTCCTATACCGATAAGTGGCATCCATATATTTAGTCTTTTTACACTTAACAAAGATTTTCATATTAATTGCATACATACCTATAACTTTCAGAATTTTACTTAAACTTTTTTATTTAATAAACGATATTTTACCATATATTTAGCTTTCAACATACCTTTTATTATACAGTAATGTCCTTACTAATATATTAAAAATACAAAAACACACTTATCGACTGACACATTTATACCTTTATTCCCGCATTTTCAAGTTAACATATTTCAAATATGAGGCAAATATTTCATATTAAACATGAAAAACAATTATTTTCATGTATTGCTTTGTTACCCTCTTTTCACTTTCCTCAAAGCTTTAATTAAATATTTCTTCTATAAGGATTCCCCCCTCAGACTCATCAATTATCCCTCCCCTCTCCCTCATCACAGCCACACTCCTACCCCCTTCACATTCAACAACCTGCTAAAATACTCAATCCATCTTGCTCCAACCTCCCTTTCTTCCTGTCTTATCTCTTAACCCTTTATCCCCCCTCCCTTCACCTCCCCTTTATTTCTTACCTTATTCACATCCTTCCAAAACATTTTATTCCTTTCTCTAAATCCCTCCACTATTTTATTACCCCATTTTACATCTGCTCTTTCTTTCGCTCTTCTTAACCTCTTTTAGCAATCTTTTTTTTATCTTTATAAGCCTCCCATTCCTCTA
>SEYY01007674.1:20000-28094 GCA_009176605.1 Armadillidium nasatum
AAAAATAAAAAATAAAAAATTTCTTATCTCCAGTTTTATTTATTTAAAATATCATTTTCAATACTGTGAAAAACCATGTTCAAAAAAATTTTAAATTAATTTTTTACTTTATATATTTTATTTTAGTTTCTTCAAAAGGTGCATATATATATATATATATATATATATATATATATATATATATATATATATATATATATATATATATATATATATATATATATATATAATATATATATATATATATATATATATATATATATATATATATATATATATATATATATATATATATATATATATATATAAT
Organism: Armadillidium nasatum; assembly: GCA_009176605.1. Lineage (NCBI taxonomy): Eukaryota > Metazoa > Arthropoda > Malacostraca > Isopoda > Armadillidiidae > Armadillidium > Armadillidium nasatum. The sequence goes on from SEYY01007674.1 coordinate 20,311, forward strand.
ATATATATATATATATATATATATATATATATATATATATATATGTGGCGGATATGTAAACTTGGCTGAGAGGGGCTGCAATATATATATATATATATATATATATATATATATATATATATATATTATATATATATATATATATATATATATATATATATATATATATATATATATATATATATATATATATATATATATATATATATATATATATATATATTAATATTATTTTTTATATTTTATATTATATTTATATATATATATATATATATATATATATATATATATATATATATATATATATATATATATATATATATATATATATATATATATATATATATATAATATTATACAAACGGACCTTATTTATTCTGGAAAGCTGGCTGATATTCTTATTTAAAAATAAGATTAGTTCTTCGAGTTTTAGATGTCGAAAAGTTTTTAATTAATTTTTCATTGAAATCTGGTATTTTACAGACCATTTCGCTCTCTATTGAAAGCATCGTTAAAGCATTCAATCTCTCGTTGCACATGGTACTACGTAAAAAAGTTTTTATTCTCTTCAAAGTCGAGAAATACCTTCCTGCTTCAGACGTCGTCATCAGAGTTGTAATTAAAATTTGTAGTAGTCTGGTTATTTTTACAAATTTTTATTCAATCGCAATCTCCGAAAAAGAGACGCTGCCAGGCGTACGATGTTGAAAAACGTATTTTAAAAATATAAATTACGTACATAATAAAATTATTATGTTTTTTTTTCATTTCCCAATTTTCCTTTTAAAAATTCTTCAAGGATTCCAGAAATGTTATCCTTTTTAACGTAGGTTTAGTAGTTTTTTAAATATTTAAGGATGCTAAAGTGCAGTCTGGCATATATATATATATATATATATATATATATATATATATATATATATATATATATATATATATATATATATATATATATATATATATATATATATATATATATATATATATCTTGAACAAGAAAAAAAAAATCCGGTAATTTTTTTTTCCACAATAAAAAAAACACATCTACACTCAGCACGGTATAATATAAAACTGTTTTATTTAGTCGATTTATATTCTTTAAGTTCTGTCCTTGAAGGACAGAACTAGCAACATTCAAATATTTCTAGCAACTTGAAAAAATCCGCTATTAGAATTTGTCATTCCTTTTTTCGTAAGTTGCCACATCTGTCTTATTTTTATAGAATAATAAGTTGGCCTAATTTGGGACTGAAATTTTACAGCCCATACTTTATTTAATTTCAATGTGTTAAAAAAAAATATCGTCCTAAAAATTTGCAGTTGCAAAATGCATTTAATTCTTGTTTTCTTTATTGATTTATACTTTTTATGTATTAAGTTGTTAAAAAAATGAATTTAAATCACTTTTCTCTGACAAAAATTTCATATTTATTCAACATCCTACGCCTTGTATTTTTAATTTGGAGGGGCTGCAGCCCTGGAGCCCATATAGACGAGCCGCCACTGTATATATTATATATATATATATATATATATATATATATATATATATATATATATATATATATATATATATATATTATATATATATATATATATAATATATATAATAATAATAATAATAATAATAATAATAATAATAATAATAATAATAATGTGTGTGTGTGTGCGTGTCGACCACTCGAAAGTATATGAATAAGTTATCACTCTGCATAGCCTGGATATTGGTAATGTAGCATACATAATAACTAGATGTGAAAATTAGTTATTCTTATGTTAACTAGATTTGGGAAATTTGGATACTCATGTTTGATGCTGTTAGAAATCATAGTATGAGTGTTTGTAATGATCCAGTAAAAGTATGCTCGATAAATGAAATGTATATATATGAAGGAAGAATTACGACTAGTACTGGTATGGACTAGGTTTTTATCATGAGAGATCGGTAAAATATGACGGGGAAACATGTTAATGGAGTTTATTATCTTTCGATACTAAGTATGTCGGCTCTTGATACGGATCGAGTGTAATGGGATCTAATATAAAAGTTCATGTGGATGAAAATTATTATTATTAATAATAATAATAATAATAATAATAATAGTAATAATTATAATAATAATAATAACGCTGGCGGGTTACTGCGGTCGGACCCGGGCGGGCGGGCGGGAGGGCGCAGACCTCTGGGGGCTGGTGTAGGCGAATCCTAACAGAATTGCAAACGTGTTTTAACAGAAATTCAGCAATCATTATTTTCATAATGATTTTATTAATTATTTTATAACTATTATTTTTTTAAACCTACTCCGTATATATATATATATATATATATATATATATATATATATATATATATATATATATATATATATATATATAATATATATATATATATATATATATATATATATATATATATATATTTCAGATGTTTTTTAAAGATTTTATTAGGTATATCCGTGAGAAGATAAAAAGTTTGCCCTATTTTATTTTAGGGTTTGTGGTATTTCTACTCTTCATCTACCATTCAAACTTAAATCTGCAAATTTTTTTACGAAAACCATCTTACATCACAGTTGAGAAGGTCAAAAATGAAGAAAATGATTTTCATCCAGTACTGACAATTTGTCCAGTTACTCCTTTCAAAGTTAAAGCACTCTTCGAACTTGGTCTTAAAGTTGATGAATACGCAGATATAAGTATTTTTAGATTTGTGGAAAATATTAAGAATTTACAAGGAGTTAACATATCTGGTTCGGTTACTGATTTTTACAATCGTACTTTATGGATTACAGAGAACTTTATTAAAACCGTATATTTAATTGGAATAAACGAATCGGTTTCAATTTTGAAAAACCCAAAACTTAAAACAGTATTTACCGTATTAGGACCTTGTCAAATGTATTTTTATCCTCAAGATCTTCAAAAAATTTCCCAAGTACAAATAGAAATTTTAAAATATACCTCAATCTATTGTAAAGTAAAGCCTATAGGCAACACTAGTAAACATTGTTCAGAAGATTTTGATCCAAGGATATATCCTTTGGGTTATTATTTTATTCTTCATGATAATTCATCTTATGTTCATAACGGATTCTTGTATTTAAAAGGGAACGAAAATTTGATACATTTAACCGATTTTGATCATTATGGTTTTTCAATTGATTCTAACATTAAGAAAGAAATAAGACTTTATAGGAAAAATAAATGCGTTTACAAAAGGAACTATGATCCGTTGTGTTTTGAATCATGTATGCAAACTCAATTGGCAAAAAATATCCCATCATGCATTCCAATCTCTGAAACATATACATTTGTTATGGCACAAAAAATGTGTTTGAACTCCCCAGTTATAAAAGACATATATAATAAACTTGAAATATATAAAGAATTTTGTATCAAAAAATGTCCTATGACATGTTCTTTAACATATGCTGAAAATAAAATCAACTACTATTATGATGAAACTGCACATTATTTACCAACCAAAGTCTATTGGAACATTCAATCTAGTTTCATTACATTGTATAAAGAAGAACCTTATTATAAGTTCTCAACATTTCTTATCAATTTAGGTGGGAGTCTCGCATTGTTTTATGGTATCCCCTTCATAGCAATATTATTTATTCCACTAAATTATTTAAGATCATTCCTATTTAACCATGTAAAATTTGAAAAATGGAACAAGAAAACTCAAAATTTAATAACGGTGTGTAAAATTTGTGTATTATTTTGTGGTTCATTAACGCACATTCTGTTATGTGTAACTGAGTTTAGTAAACAAGATATTATGGTTTCATCCCGTATTGACCTTGTTAAATATTACGGAGGTAAATTGACGAGTGATTTATCTATCCTAAAATCAGGATTACTAGCTCACGTTGCTTCAAGATCTCTTGACTGTCACCACTACAGATCACAAAAAGAAATTTGCTTCTATAATTGCATGATTGGAATACTTTCAGAAAAAAATACTATTTTTGTTCCTTTCGATTTAGTGGGAGACCTACCATCGTGTGATGACAAATTACAAATGCAAACGTCTTATGAATTTATCCTACCTCAAAGGTTTTATGAAGCCTTAGATAATGATACTTCTATTTTTGAAATATGTCTGCAGAACTGCAAGAATGCGTTGGAAACTAAAAATGATTCATTAAGTGGACCAAAAAAAGAAATTGTTTTAAATAAAAAATATAAGCAAATGAACTCCTTCCGTTTATTCGTTGCTGTTGCTGGTATAATCGGACTTTATACAAACATTTCACTTCTGGAATTTACTCAGAAGATAAGCTACTTAATAGCTAAACTGTTGTTTTTCATAATTTCAATTAGAAACAAACATAAAATTAGTGTTTCACTTTACACAAAATCTTGCCCTAAAGCAACAACAGCAGCAAACTGCGAGAGTCCGAAAACAAGCCTTAAGAAATACAAGCTCAAAATACAAAACTGCATTATAATCTTTCAAATTTTGATTGTTACATTGTTTCTGGTTGGTGTTGCATACGAAAGTTTAACTCTATTTATAAATCACCCGATTTCATCTATAATTGAGCCTCTCCCACTTTCAAAAGTCATTATACCAGTAGTAACAATGTGTCCTAAAATGTTTGAAACAACAATCCCAGAAAATAAAACAGAATATTGGAACAGTATTCATAAACAGATATTTCGTAACATTACATACTACGATTTTAATCTTCAAAATGGAAATATTTTTAGAGGAAGATCTGTAGATTCAATAAACTTGGATATGAAATACTTTTATATACCCAATTTACCAATAGCCCCTTGCGTAACTGTTAGCCCACCTGACATTTATAGAGCTTTTTCAGTCTGGTTCATAAGCCCAAAGAATTTATTCATTAGCATTCATCCTATGGACAGTCCTGCTTTCATAGATAATATAATCGAATTAACCCATTCAGATTATTTAGAGATAGAAATAAAAACTGGAGAATTTATGTTTCACGATCGAGATAAACTTAATTCCTTACCAAGAAATCCTCAAATATTAAAATGTATCAACAAGGAAATCTCTCAGTTTTTACATTGTTCTCCTTGGTACATGAATTCAGGTATTGCAAATTATCCAAATTGTAACGAACAACAAACAAAATTATTTTTATCCTGGATTACCGCTAAGAATTCTATGTCGTATCGTTTGGTTTTACTGCAAGAAGACTACAAAACTGGCGAAAATATGACTGAAGACAACAAAAGTTGGGAATTAGAATATATTGAAAAAATAACTCACATGTGCTACATAAAATATCGAAGGAACCCAAGAAATTTCTTACACTTAAAAGTAGACAGAAAAATAATGACAGCCGGACAAAAAGTATTTTTATCTTTTGATTACAATAGTGCGATTGAAATAAAGGAATCTGATTTGTACAATCTCTCTCAGTATTTTAGTGCCATTGGTAATATCGTTGGCATCTCCGTTGGGTTGTCTGTACTAAAACTATCACAAATGTTGACAAATGTATTATTTAGGCGAAAACTTTAGAAATGTTTCTAGTAATACGAGTATGACAATTATTCAATTTTTATGCAGAAACAGATTCAAAACAGAACTCAGACGCAAAATACAAACAGAACAATTGGCAGTAGAAACTAACTAAAAGGAATTTTAGAAATTAATTAATTAATTAATAATAATATAAAATAAAAATAAAATGAAAAGTAATAATAATAATAATGATAATAATAATGAAAATAATAATGAAAATAATAATAATAAATAATAATAATAATAATAATAATAATAATAATAATAATAATAATAATAATAATAATCAATAATAATAATAATAATAATAATAATAATAATAATAATAATAATAAATAATAATAATAATAAAATAATAATAATAATATAATAATAATAATAATAATAATAATAATAATAATAAAATAAAAAAAAAATAATAATAATAATAATAATAATAATAATAAAATAATAATAATAATAATAATAATAATAATAATAATAATAATAATAATAATAATAATAATAATAATAATAAATGACTGCTACTGACTGATTAAAGTTTTACCGTGAAGCTAGTAATTTGAAATGCTTTGCTGCTTCGAAAATCGGCGTAAAAGACAATATTTATGGTCGATAAATTTATCACATTAAAAAAAAAAAAAAAAAAAAAAAAAAAGTACGAGGGCAGATACTGATATGAAGAGAAATTAAGCTAGGCTAATCCTATTCAGGTTAGGCTAATCCTATTCAGGTTAGGTTAATCCTGGTTAGTTTAGGATAGGTTAGGTTAAGCCTGGTTAGGCTATAGATTACCTTAAGTTACGTTACATTATAATATATATTAAATTAGGTAGCAGTTACAGTTAATTGGGTTAAATTAAGACCACATGATCATTTTATATAGGATCTTTTGTCAGTTTTATGTGGTTAAAAAGGTACGCTGCGGGGATACAATTTAGGTATTTTCCAGAAGAAACTAATTTCAAAATATTTCCAGTAAAAAAAAAAAAAAAAAAAAAAAAAAAAATTATAGGCTTAGGTAGAGATTGTTTCTGAGTTTCGATATTTTTTATATCGATATTTTTTTATGTCGATATTTTATTTTAATCGATATTTTCCTGCCTATAATTAGCCCTAGGCTACTATGTCGTGCAAACGTTCTTGTGTACGTTAGGTCTCTTTTTAGGGCAATTTCGGTAGTTCAGGTTATGATAAGTCGAATTAGGTTCTGCTAGAAAAGTAAGTAATAATAATTGTGTCTATGTCTAGTAATAGTACCAGTTGTAGTTGTGCTTCCACCAGAGAAGGTTGTGTTGAAGTGTTGTCTTTATTTAACCTGTACAAATTGTTTATTTTTTAAGTTATTTTTATATTTTTAAGTTATTTTATATTGTTTGGGGATTTATTTGTTTGTATTATTAATAGTGGTATTCATTAATTTAATATTAAGGTGTTTCTTGAAGCTCTATCAGGAAAATAACTAAAGGCTAGGGTGGGCCTAATCCTTTGGTTTTTATCAAGAATTTGATATTTTCAGCTTAATTATATTTTTGTCTTGATTTTTGTAGAGTTTGTTAATTTCTGGTTGAGATTATTTAATTTCTTGTTAAATTCAAATAATTTAATTAGATTGTCTGATTGGCAGTGGGCCTACCCAGTTGTACTGACTAGGCTTTCTCATAGCCCTAGGGTTTATTTTCAAAACTCTAGACTAAACTAGGACCAAGGTAATTATATTGATTGTTTCATTTAGTATATTTGAGGTTAGATTGTTGCTTAGAGCTCTTGATTAAGTTAGGCCTTGTAACAATATAGTATAATTTCAATAGTATTAAGTTAGGCCTTTGTAACAAAATAGTATAACTTCAATTTCATAGTACAATAGTTTGAGTATGTATGTGGATTGTGATATTTGTGGGACTGTGAGAAGAGAAGATGTTGGTGAGTGTACTGTTTGTTATCCTGAAAGCTGAGCATGTGTTGATAAGAAAGGAGATTGAAAGGATAAGTGAGGATTTGGATGAGATGAAAAAGAATGAAAGGTCTGAGTCTTTGAAACTAGAGGTAGGTAGACTTAGCAACTGGGTATCTGAGCTGAGAAGGGAGGGTAGTGTTAGGAAGAAGGTAGCTAGTAGTGACTTAGTTGAGACTAGGGGCTCATGTAGGCAGGAAGTAGAGAGGGGGCAGGCTAATGGTATGGTAATGGGGGCAAGTAGACCTAGTGACTCACCTAGGCAGGATTTTGTGAGGGGGAGGGCTATAGAGGCAGATAGGACTGCAGATA
>SEYY01007675.1:0-7500 GCA_009176605.1 Armadillidium nasatum
GCCTGTTATTTATCCACTGAAGCTTATTAGCATTCATGAGGTTTGTTTTGACGCTTTTTTTTTCATTTTATTTTACCTGAATAATTTATTCAAAATTTTCCTTTTTCTTTTGATTTCTTTAAATATTTTTCATATATATATATATATATAAATATATATAAAATAAGTATATATATATATATATATATATATATATATATATATATATATATATATATATAATATAATTATAGGGATGGAGTGAAGTATCTGTATCGGCAAGTTCGGCATATTTTCCGATACCGGTATCGGTCGATCGGTATCGCAAAAAATTTGTATAGGAGTAAAGTATCGGTATCGGTAGTGGATATCGTAGTATCGGCAAGTATCGGTATATTTCAGGTATCGGGTATCGCTTCGGGAATTTTTAGGTATCGGTAAAAATTTGTATCGCTCCATCCCTAATATATATATATATATATAATATATATATATATATATATATATATAATATATATATATATAATATATATATATATATATATATATATATATATATATATATATATATATATATATATATATATATATATATATATATATATATATATATATATATATATATATATATATATATATATATATATATATATATATATATATATATATAATATATATATATATATATATATATATATATATATATATATATATATATATATATATATATATATATATATATATATATATATATATATATATATATATATATATATTATATGAGATCAATGCTCCATTGCTGCAGATTTTAATGATGATTTTAAAGTTTCAACGCCCTTATTTGGATCGGTCTTGCCTTGTACGCAACAGCAATTGCTTTGGCAGCAGTCAGTCCCATTAACTATTCAATTTTTATCTTGTCAATCGGTTCAGTTTGTACTTTGTATTCAACCATTGTAAGTATTTTACAGTTTCATTCATTCTTTTTATAAAAACACACACATCTATATATATATATATATATATATATATTATATAATATATATATATATATATATATATATATATATATATATATATATATATATATATATATATATATATATATAATATATATATATATATATATATATATATATATATATATATATACATATATATATATATTATTTATTTATTTATTTATTTTCTTTAATTTATATTGCAACTCTTGTCCACACACCCCCACCCCCACCCCTAGCCCTACTCCCTCTTTGGGATATTTGAAACTGTGTACCTTGTTGGTCGAGAGCTGGACATCTAAGAGAAATAATATTCTGCATAAGTTTATGTAAAATGAGTTACAGCTTTTTTTAACCTTACCTTTGAATGATAACAAATTTGCTTGGCGACTTGATCTTCATTCTAGCAAATACGTTTTGTGTTTCACGTGGGTGATTTAAGTGTTAAAAATGGTGGTCGAGTTTTCATTGGTGGGTTGAAATTATAAAGGTTGTCCAGGTTATTTTATAGGGTGATCGTGTAAATGTGTTTTTTAATATCGTGCCGTCTAATGTGGAGAAGAGTGTTGAAAATTTTTATAGTACAGGTATGGTTATGAGAGTGTGGATCTTAGTCAGAATTATGTGAAGTCCTGGATGTCATTTGGTAGAAGTATGAAAAGTGTACATGTTGTAGGAAAATAGAAACCAAGCATGTCCAAGAGTTTTCTTAATGACATTATTATTATTTTTTTTCATGCAAGTGTTAAACTAGAGTGGTACTGGTACCACTAGTTACGACTCGAAGAGCTAAATTTTGAGTGTTTTGGAATTTTATATTTTCAGGATTTGCTGCATGATACCATGTTATCGGATATACAATTTAAAGTGGAACTGACACAGTTTTTATGCTGAGGTCTTGTTGCTGAATTTATTCTGAGAGAATGGAGGTAATATACTGAATATAATATTCTGTTTGATGAGTTTAGAAACTATGAGAATGTGCAAAGAATGGAAAGTAAGTTTTTTATATAAGACTGTATATATTTCGTGTTTTGTTGAGTGAATATTTCTATTGTGAAGTTTTACCTGGAGATGTATGGATTATTATTATCTAAACTCCTTTTTTCTTATTATTCTCATATCTGTTTTAGGTAATTTGTATTACCATTAAGTATTGAGTCTTGCTTCAAAATAATAATAGTAATAATAATAATAATAATAATAATAATAATAATAATAATAATAATAATAATAATAATAATAATAATAATAATAATAATAATAATATATAATAATAATAATGATAATAATAAAATGAATAATAATATCATAATGATAATATATATATATATATATATATATATATATATATATATATATATATATATATATATATATATATAATATATATATATATATATATATATATATATATATATATATATATATATATGGGGAAGGACGTAGTGCCGTCAGAAGCGATGAAAGTAACCCCAACTGGGCTTAACCCGCGGGGTGATAGGGTGGGCTAGACTATTCCGTTTCACTCCGTTGCCCTTTGGTTCGTTCCTTTTCACGTTTCATCTTCTCAGTGGGTCTCTGGTGCACCCTTGACTCACATTGGAATGTTTATGCTCCCATAACCATTCCCCTTTCATCTTAAGTATCCTACAAATTTAAAAAAATACAAAATTGCGAAACGAAGAACTGTCTCGTAGAAGCCTGGAGGGGCGGCTTCCAAATATAATTCTTCATCCACCCCTAAAACCATCAAAACTTGGGAGCTGTTGGCCTCTGGTGATGGGATTTTCACCCTGGTGCACGATCTTCATTTTTCATTAACTTTTGCAACATTCACTGTCTCTTTTCTAATTTCCACATTGTCGAACACCACCCCTCTTCTTCTAGACCTCATCTATTGTTCCTAACTGAAACCCAGGTTTATGAGTGCTCTGACAGCAAACTCTACTCTGTTTTCTTCTACTGTCTATTTCCTCAATTTTCTGACAAAGACGGATGTTGCGCTTATGTGAGCAATGATGTTGTCTGCTCTCGTGTCTCTAATTCGGAGCCTTCTTAATTCTCTACTTTATGGTTCAAACTTTCCTGCTAATCTACAAGTAAATTCCTTTGTTCTGTCTATTTATCTCGTAACTATACAGACTACAAAAAATACTTCGACTATCTTAACTCCAAAATAGAACATTCTTTCTTCTCCTTTCTCTGAAATCATTATTTTAGGTGATTTCAGTGTTTAAAACCGCAAGTGGCTTTTATCTAGCTTTCATGATTACGCTGGTGAACTCGCCTTCCACTTTTCTATCCAGAATAGTCTTTAGTAGTTGGTGCACCTCCCTACCCGTATTTTTGATCGCCTTGGTGATGAACCCACCATACTTGATCTTTTCCTAACTTCTTATCATTCTCCTTAATGTTAAACTCTTTCCTCCTCTGGGTTCATCCGATCACCTTCTTATCACTATATCTTGTTCTGTCTCTTCACGTCTTCCGCAAGTACGATCCGTGGCCTTTGATAAGGAGACTTTTCTGGCACTTCGGTGCTGCTAACGGATCTGACATGCGGTTGTACTTCACTGATTTCCCATGGAATTTTACTGCTTTCAAAGGGAGAGTGTCTCTCTGAGAGTGAAGAACGCATAACAGAGGTAATTCTCTCTGGCATGGAGGCATAAATTCCATATTATTTCCCTTCTTCTAAGCCTAACAAACCTTGGTTTAACTTTACTTGTTCTGCGCTATTCGCCGCAGAGATGCTGCCTTCAGATATTACCATCGTCTTCAAACTCCAGAAACTCATTCAACTTGTATTTCATCCCGGAATCATGGAAAATCTAATCTTCGAGAGAGTAAAAACTCTTTTCTCCGCCACAAATGCAATAGTCTTTCTGGTTCCTCTTCCTCTCGTCCTTTCTGGCATTTTGCAAAAAATGCCAACTCTAATTTTGCCTCTTCCTCTTTCCATCCTTTAGTTTCTTTTCATGGCACAACTGCCATTTTATCTTCTACTAAAGCTAAACTCTTGGCTCAAACTTTTGCCTCTAACTCTACTTTAGACGATTCCGGAGCTTTTCCTCCTCCTTCATCCTTCTTCAACTCATTTATGCCTAAAATTGTAATTTCTTCTTTGCTCCTATGCTCTCTCTGAGCTTAACACTAAGAAGGTATACGGTCTTGATGGTATTCCTTCCGTGGTTCTTAAAACTTGTGCTTCCGACCTTGCACCCTGCCTTGGTAAACAATTTCGCCTTGTCTTTCTACTTCAGTTTCCCTTCTTGTTGGAAACGTGCGCTCATTCAGTCTGTGCTGAAGAAAGGTGGCCCCTCTCAACCAGCTACCTATCGTCCCATTTCTTTAACCTCCGTTCCTACTAAAGTTTTCCAGTCTATCCTTAACAGGAAGATTTGGAAACATCTCAATTCTTCTAATCTTATCTCTGAGCGGCAGCATGGCTTTGGTTAGAAACTCTCTACTGGTGATCTTCTTTCCCTGCTCTGACTCTTGATCTTCCGCTCTTCGGCATTTCGGTGAATCTTTTGCTGTGACGCTGGACATATCGAAGGCTTTCGATAGAGTCTGGCACAAAGCTTTGATTTCGAAACGTCCCAATTTCGGTGTCTATCTTTCCATCTGTGACCTTATTTCTGATTTCCTTTCTAGTCGTTCTATAGCTGCTGTTATAGACGGCCACCGTTCATCCTTTAAATCTATTAATAAAGATGTTCCTTAAGGATCTGTCCTATTCCCAATAATTTTCTGTTTTTCATTAATGATCTTCTATCTGTTAATTCATCTCCTATCTACTCTTATGCCGATTACTCTACCTTGCATTACTTCTTTCAATTTGAAAGGCCCCCTTCCCAACAACAGTAAATAGATGCAAGGAGGGAAGCCTTCGAGCAACTGACCTCTGATCTATCTTGTATTTCAAATTGGGATAGATTTCAAATTGGTCGTTTTCAATGCCTCAAAAACTAAATTTCTCATTCTTTCTACTCGACACAATCTTCCACACAACTATGTTTTCTTCTTCGAAAACACACGATTTAAACTTTCATCTGTCTTAATATTCTCTTTGGTTTTTTTTCTCTCGTAATCTTTCTTGGAAGGATCACAATACTTCTCTTTCTAAACAAACTTCTAAGAGGCTAAATGTTCTGAGGCGCCTTTTGAATTTCTTCACTCCACCACAGTTGCTTGCTCTCTATAGGGATGTTGTTCGCCCCTGTATGGAGTATACATCACATATTTTATGTGGATCGACTCATACAGATCTTCTTGAAAAGGTAGAGTCTAGGCCTTTTCGTCTTATCAACTCTTCTGCTCTCACTAATTCTCTCCAGCCTCTTTCTGTCTGTCGAACTTTTGTGTCACTTCTCTCTATACTATCGCTATTCAATGAACACTGCTCTTCTGAACTCTCCCGTCGCATACCTCCTCCTATGAGAAGGGCTAATGCGACAAGCCTTTCTACACAGTCTCATCCTTTCTCTGTCCAACTCTACAACTCCAGAGTTAACTACTATGCACAATCTTGCATGTACTCTGCTGGTAAAGTTTGAAAACACTCCCTTCATCTATTTTCCTAACTTCCTATGATTTACACACCTTTAAACGCCATGTATCAGGACATGTGGACCTTTTAATTAAATTGGCCTGGTTTTTGAGTTGTCCTCTAACTTTGATGGTAATTTATTAGACTTCCAACTTTGCCCACCAGAGGTAATATAAATATATATATATATATATATATATATATATATATATATATATATATATATATATATATATATATATATATATATATATATATATATATATATATATATATATGTCAAGCCATATTGCGACATGTTCCAAAATATGTAGTTTAAACTTGTGTAAGTAAAAGGAAGTTGGGAAAAAAAGATAAAGGGAGTGTGTTCCAGACTTAACTAGTAAAGTACATATAAGATTGAGAATAGCGGTTAAGTCTTGAAGTCAGAGAGTTGGACGAGACTGATTAGATTTAGTATGTCGCCGAGCCCTTCTCAACGCAGGAAGCATGCTACAAGAGAGTTTAGAAAATTAATGTCCATTTTAATAACGATAGTATAGAGAAAGTGAAGCAATACATTTTCCAGGAAAGCTGTATAAATAAAACTTATCCAGATGTGTGAGGCGTACTTCAGGGGTAAACAACACCCCTATAAATAGAAAGTAACTGGAGTGGGGAGAAGAAATCACAAAGTTGCCATAGAACACCCACTCTCTTAGAAGTTTGTTCAAAATGAGTAATAATTTGATCTTTCCAAGATCGTTCATGAAATAAAGAAACACCGAGAATATTAAGGACAGACAAAGGTTTGAGTTGTGTGTTTTCTAAGAAGATATAATAGTTTTTTTTTAAGGTTGTGTCGAGTGGAGAAAGTCATTGAGTTTGTGAGGTACTGGAAGCGACAATGTTTTCTCTGCCACTCTTTCAAATAGCAGAAAGGTCAGAGGTTAGTTATTAGGAAGTTCTAATAACTGCTCAAGGTAGTTCTGGATGGAAAAGTTGCAGGCCAGTTCAACAGCTGGATTAAGAGAACTAGATGAAAGCCATTGATTGTAGGGAACGCTGAAATAACCTGAAATGATGATTTCAAAGAAGGAAGATAAGTTAAGAATGTGTTCTATTTTGGAGCTAAGATAATTTAAAAAATTTTAATATTCCGTAGAGTTAAATAGACACAACAAATAAATTTAGTTGTAGAGTCATAAGAGAGTTTAAGCCATAAAGTAGAAAATTCAGAAAACTCCAAATTAAATACACTTGGAACAGACAACATCGTTGACAAATATGAGCAACATCTGCCCTTCTCTGAAAATTGAGGATATATACATTAGGATGAAAAAGAGTAGAGTTCGCTGAGCTTCAGTAAGGAACAAGAGATAAGGTCTAGAAGAAGAGATGAGGTGTTTGACAAAGTGGAAATTAGAAAAGAGACAGTGAATGTTGCAGAAATTAATGAAAAAAAGAAGACCGTGTACCAGGGCAAGCCTACAGAAAGGTCTTGGTGGCAGCAACATCATCAGCGGAGGCCACTAGTTTCAAAGTGGTGGTGGGTGAATAGGGTGGATGGGGACTATATTTGGAAGCCGCCTTTTTATACTTCTCCAAGACAGCTTTTTGTATCGCCATTTTTAATTGTTTGAAAAGGTACTGTACGAGTAAACGCTCGCAATTTTGTGAGGTTCAAATATATATATATATATATATATATATATATATATATATATATATATATATATATATATATATATATATATATATATATATATATATGTAAGAGAACAAATTTAATAAACATATTTTATTTTAAATATTTTAGGGAGGAATTCGTGCAGTGGTTTGGACAGACGTCTTTCAGTTTTGGGTGATGCTTGCTGGTCTTATCATAATCGTTGTTGCTGGATTTGTTGAGGTTGGAGGAGTTACTAAGCTATTTGAAATTGCAAAAGAAGGACAAAGACTAGAGTTTTTCAAGTAATGTATATA
>SEYY01007675.1:12500-31349 GCA_009176605.1 Armadillidium nasatum
GATGCCATCACTAATATATATATATATATATATATATATATATATATATATATATATATATATATATATATATATATATATATATATATATATATATATTAGAGGTGGACCGGATAGTAATTTTTTACTATCCGCGGATGCGGATGCGGATGCGGTTGCGGATATTCAATTGCGGATATCCGCAGATGCGGATGCGGATACGGATAGTTTAATTTTTTAAGAGTTTTTGCCATAGATTCTTGGAATTTTAAATATAATATCCAGAATCTATGTTACCATAGATAACACCCCACCAACCTCTTTCCCCAACCTCCACCCATTTGGAAAAAGGTTATATATATATATATATATATATATTATATATATATATATATATATATATATATATATATATAATATATATATATATATATATATATATATATATATATATATATATATATATATATATATATATAACCAGTAATTCAGTATTACCTTTACACTTCACAGTTTCACATATTCCATTTGAAGTTAATAATTGGTAAGTTATTTTTTAGAAATAAAGGTTTTTGGGCTCTTTCAGGTGTAAGTTTGGTTCGCTTTTCGTCGTAAATGAGGCCTGCTCCACTGAAAAGACGCTCACTAGCAACACTAGTTGAAGGACATGATAAATAAGTCCTTGCCAGCTCATGAAGAAAAGGAAACATTTGCAATTATCTCTCCACCAAACCAGTTGGTCTTTATCTGCCTCCAAACGTGGGAGTTTCAGATAATTTTCAATAATCGATATTGTATCCTTTGACACTTCTGACTGTGATTCTTCATCGCTGCTGGAAGCTAGAAGATCTTTCGTTGATTTAGCAATGCTTAAGCTAACAGATTTTGTTTCTTTTGTATCTGAGAGCTTTTGCTTTTTCTTGAAAGGCGTTATTTTAGCTGTTTCTATCATCTCATCGCATAAGCATCCTAATTTGATTTTAACATTCTGAGAAACAAGTGGTTTAAAAATTTTTGTTTTGTACCTAGAATCTAAAAAGGTTGCAATTGCATAAGCATCATCATTTTCCAGGTTTTCAAATCTGTCGTTCATCTCCTTCATTAATGTTTCAGTCATCCTTGAAACTCCCTTAGACTTAATAACATTTGTTAACACAACTTTCAATGTTGAAACAAGTGGTATCACATCTGACAAACATGATTCAGCTGAACTCATTTTAGTCTTTGTTAATTCTTCAAAGTCTTAATAATATTAATACAATTATTTAAAATGTCATTTTCGTCAGCTGTTAGAGGCTTTATTTTTGTGCTGCTTGAAGCATAAATGCAAATGGCCTCATTAATTTCGCTCATCCTCTCAAGCATATGCAAACTACTATTCCAAAGTGTTTGAATATCTTGCATGACAGAAAGTGGACGAACATTTAATCTTGTTTGTATTTTCTTCAGCTCATTTTGGGCTACAACGGATTGATTGAAATGCGTAGCAATTAACCTACATTTGGTTATTAAATCGGATACACATTTTTGACTCATAATGAAATTTTTAACTACTATCTGAATTTGGTGTGCAAAGCAATCTACATTTTTTACTCCTACCAGAGAAAGTGCTTTTTTTTTTTGTGCCCGAATCCCTGACTACGCAGTGCACTTCATTTAATGAAATCTTCCATTTTGTCAGCATCTTTTCAAATACAGTTTCAAGATAGTCGCCTGTATGGCGTTTAGAAAGAGGTTCTGCGTTCAATACAAAATTTTGTATAGTAATTTTTTACTATCCGCGGATACGGATGCGATTGCGGATATCCGCGAATGCGAATATTGGAAAAATGATGCGGATATCCGCAGTTGCGGATGCGGATGCGGATATCCGGTCCACCTCTAATATATATATATATATATATATATATATATATATATATATATATATATATATATATATATATATATATATATATATATATATATATATATATATATATATATATATATATATATAAATATATATATATATATATATATATATATATATATATATATATATATATATATATATATATATATATATATATATATATATATATATATATATATATATATATATATATATATATATATATATATATATATATATATATATATATATATATATATATATATATATATTATGTTTCAGTATGAATCCAAGTATTTACGAAAGGCATAGCTTTTACAACACTTTTATATTTGGAACTTTTATATATGGATCAATGTTTAGTATTTCTCAAATAAACACACAAAGAATCTGTGCTGTCTCTACCTTGGAAAATGCTCAATTGTGAGTAAATATTTTGAACCACGATTTTTTTTTTTCTTTTATTTTTTTTTTTTTTTGTAGTTCAAAAATTGAATTTAAGTATTTGAAAAAGTAAATGAAGTAATTTTAATTTTTTTTTTTTTTTTATTCCTTTTAAGATTTTTTTTTTTTTTAAATATGTTTCCCATATCAAAATAGAATCTCATTCTATTCGATATATTTGTTTTAATATATAGGATTAATAATATTCACTTAAATACGAAGAAAAATACTTTTTTAATATAGTATTTTATAATTTGAATTTGGTAAAGAAATGTTTCTTCTCCTGTTATAAATTATATGAATGCCTCTTTTCCTTTTCTTCCATAGATAACTTATCAAAATAAAAGTTTGTGTAAATGAGAAATTGCAAAAATAATAACAAAAAGAACCTGACTTTCCGTACTACTAAGTGTCAGGAAGATTAATTTTAAAATTAAAAAACCTGAAATAAAAAAAAAGAAAAGTTGGGATGTGGTTAGAGATTGGGGAGAAAGACATAAAGAAATATACTTTATTTCGTTTCCTAAATGGTCAATATATTTTTCCTATTTCACTTGACCAAAAATAAAAATAATAATTATATTAAAAGTAATAATAATAATGATAGTAATAATAATAATATTATTATATTAATATTATTATATTATTATATTATTATTATTATTATTATTATTATTATTATTATTATTATTATTATTATTATTATTATTATTATTATTATTATTATTATTATTACTGTTATTGTTATTATAATTTAAGATTTTAATTATTATTATTATATTTTTATTATTATCATTTATAGTAGTAGTAATAGTAGTAAAAGTAAATGTATAAAATTATAGTCTCTTACTATATATTTACTGCACATCAGGGTTCTGAAAATTAATATGTTTGGTATGGCTCTCATTCAAATTATAATATTCCTTGGAGGTTTGGTTGCTTACGCCGCTTATGCCGGATGCGACCCCAAACTTACAGGCATGATTGGTAAGAGAAACGAAATTTTCTCCTTCTTGATTGTAGATAAACTGGGCTACATTTATGGACTTCCTGGTATATATGTGGCAACAATGATCGCCAGTACTCTGAGGTAAGCAGGAAATATTTCTCCTTAACAGTCTGTATATCATTTTATACCTAAATCTTTATTTATATATATATTTGGGCTAGTTGTGAATTAAATAAGTTTCGATTCCCCTACATATATATATTAGTGATGGCATCCGCATCCGCATCCGCAATATAAATATATTATATATATATATATATTATATATATATATATATATATAATATATCCGCATATATATATATTTAAATAATAACATATCCGCATATATATATATATATATATATATATATATATATATATATATTATATATATATATATATATATATATATATATATATATATATATATATATATATATATTATATATATATATATATATATATATATATATATATATATATATATATATATATATATATATATCGAATTGTAGATCAAGAGTGAGGGTGAAGAGAGAACTATCGGATTGGTTTAGCATAGGAGTGGGATTGAGACAGGGGTTTGTAATATCTCCATGTTATTTAATCTATTGATGAATGGTTTACTTAGAAAAATGGAGAGAGAAGGGAAGAGTATTACGTTGAGAAATATGGAGGGTGAATGTGAAGTGAATGTTTTACTTTTTGCAGATGATGCGGCATGTGTTGGCGGCAGAATCTGGAGAAAAGATGAGAATACTTGTGAGAGAGTTTGAAGGGAAATGTGCAAACACGAGATTGAAATTCAATCCAGCGAAGAATAAAGTTATGAGGATTGGAGGTGGGGATGAGGAAATGTGGAGGGAGGAATTGGTTTGTATAGAAGTGTGAGAATGGAAACTTGAGGAGGTGAATGAATTCAAATATCTAGTAATGTTGGGTGGAAGGTAAGGGTGGGACGGAAAAAGGAATAAAGAACAGAGTGGTAGAAGGAATGAAAGTATTGGGGGCCTAAGAAAAGTATGGAAGAAAGGAAAAATTTCGAAAGAAATAAAGATAAGAATGTTTGAATGTATGTGTTCACCTTCTGTATTGTATGTGTGTGAAACATAGACGATAAGTGCTCGGTCGAGAAAAAGTTTCAATGTCTTTGAGATGAAAGATTTGAGAGCGATATATAAATTGAGAAGGATTGATAGGATTAGAAATGAAAGAATAAGGGAGTATGTGTAAATGGAAGAAGGGTGTAATTGATAGAGAGGAGGAGGATGTGCTAAAATGGTTTGGACATATGTGAAGAATGAAAGAGAACAGAATGGTTGGCAAGGTACGTAGATCCGATGTAGATAGGGGAAGGGTAGGGGGAGGGGAAGGCCGAAGTGGAGATGGATGGATGGAGTGAGAGTGATTTTGATGGAAGGAATTTGAGTTTAGACGAGGGTAGAAGATTTGTGGAGACAGAGATGGAGGGAGGTGGCGTAAAGCGTTAAAGGTAAGAATTTATGTTTGTAAGGGAATTGTGGCGGGCACCACCTCACGAAAGTGGGAAAGGTGATAGTGATATATATATATATATATATATATATATATATATATATAATATATAATATATATATATATATATATAATATATATATATATATATAATATATATATATATATATATATATATATTATATATATATTATATATATATATATATATATATATATATATAATTTAACATCCGCATCGCATCCGATCCGCATCCTCATCAAAATTAACATCCGCATCCGCATCCGCATCCTCATGAAAATTAACATCCGCATCCGCATCCGCAATAAATAAATAAAAAATTCAACATCCGCATCCGCATCCGCATCCGCACTTCTCCAAAATTCAACATCCGCATCCGCATCCGCATCCGCAAATTGGAAAATATGACATCCGATCCATCACTAATATATATATATATATATATATATATATATATATATATATATATATATATATATATATATAATATATATATATATATATATATATATATATATATATATATATATATATATATATATATATATATATATATATAAGTAATAGCTCTGTACGTAGTAATGTAATGTTCTAAAAAATGAAGTTTTTGTTTAAAGAACTGTATTCTGAAGTTTCCTGACAGCATATAAAGGCAAGAAATAAAAGAAAACGAGTGTTTTAATAATTCGTTATGCGAAATAAATTTACAAGTTTTGAATTTAAATAATAATAATGATAATATTCTGATATTATTATTATATTAAGAATTTAAAGAGAACAATCATTTAGATATTTCAAAAGCCTGGAAAAGAAAAAATACAAATAAATAAATAAGCAAACAAAGAGAAAGTTTGATGAGTAATTAATTAATTAAATACTGTATATAAAATTCTATTTTTATATTCTATGCACGAATATTTGTCCTCGAGAAAGTGTTAGTTCTACCGTAAATGTTTTATTAGACTTGAATGATTACTCAGTGTTACTGGAAATAGAATTTTAATTTAATATTTGTTTGTTAAAGTTCATACTGTGCAATTGGAGATTAAATAAATAATATTAAAAATTTCTGGAAGGTAAATATACTTCGACAATTATGAGATACTATGCGAAACAGATTAGATCTTTCATTAAATTAAACTATAAAATTTATATAAGGTAAAAAGGTTTCAGGCTTTTATTGTTAAACTTTGTCCTTCATCAAGTTTTTCCAAAAATGTATGCAGAACTAAAAATGTGCGGAAATTTATTAGAAATACGAATGTTAGGAATTGAACAAATTTTAAATGAGGGTGTTAAATTCAATTTTCAGTGGGCTTCATCTTATGGGTAAACTTTTAAACTTCAGTGCTACAATGTGAAGAAGCATAATATGACATTATTTTTTTTATATATTTTTTTTTTAATTTTTTTATTTTTTTTTTTTTTTACACATCACCACCACTCACGGTCAAAGCCATATTCAAGGAGGAGGTGTTAGGTAGAATAAAAATGAAGTAAAAGAGTACAAAGTACAAAAAGTGGTAACCACCCCTTCAGGTCCCACCAAACGCAAATTTCTCGGGTGAGCGCAGACGCAGGCTTTAAAGAAATTGAGATTAAATTCAGAAGGAAACACAGAAGATGAGAGAGAGTTCCACAAAACAGAGGTGACAGAAAAGAAAGAGGCACCACAGCGGACAAGCCTGGAGTTGCCTTTGTCCACGCAAAATTGATGCGCGGACATTGCACCCCTTGTGCTGCGAGGATGCCGTAAAGGTGGAGGTACACGGGTGGATAGTTCCCTCGAGCATTTGCCGCTGTAGTACCTATAGAAAAGACACAAGGTACCAACATCACATCGCAAAAATAAAGAGTCAAGAGAATTAGAAAGAGTGGGACAGTTTATAAGTCTTTTAGCCTTTGACTCAACCCTATCCAAAAGACGGGTGAAACCTGAGCCACCCCAGATATGAGAGCAGTACTCCATACAAGGGCGGATGAGACCCCTGTATAATTGGAGTAACTGCGAGGAAGAAAAAAATTCTCGCATTCTAAACAGAACTCCCAGCTGCTTTGAAGCCGCCCTAGCAACCATTGTGATATAAGGTTTCCAAGACATTTTTGTTTATGTGTAGGCCAAGGATGTTTGTTTATATTGTCAACAGGAGAGATGTCAGAACCATCGTAAGAAATAGAAAAGTTAGGAGGCGTCTTTGAGAGGGAGATTTTTAGAAGTTGAGTTTTTAAAGAGTTGAATTTCACAAGATTGAGACGACCCCACTGTTAGATGAACATCTGAGAAGATCATTAATGAAAAGTAAGAATAGAGTAGGAGATAAGACAGAACCCTGAGGAACACCACTTTTGACAGGAAAGGAAGAAGAAATCGCCCTATCAACAACAGCCGATATTAAACGATTAGAAAGAAAGCTAGACATAAGTAAGCAAAGAGAAGGAGGAACCCATAGGGGGGAGCTTGGAAAGCAGTGACGCATGCCATACCCGGTCAAACGCCTTAGATATGTCAAGCGCCACCACGCAAGTCTTGCCATGGTCCCTAAGGGCAGAAGACCTTAAATCTCTAAGATCGGAAAGTATACCACCAGTAGACCTTGAACGTCGAAATCCATACTGATGATCAAAAAGAAGGTAATGGGATTCCAGATGATCAAAGAATTGAGAGTTGAGAAGGGTTTCAAAGATCTTAGACAGAATGCAAGTGAAAACCATAGGGCAAGAGTTGGAAGGATCAGAGCTGCTACCTTTCTCCGGAATAGGTTGGACTAATACGCACTTCCAACACTGAGGGAAAGTACTAATATTGAGGCATAGAGAGAAAAGTTGAATGAGGGACGGAGCCAGGTCAGAGGCGCACTCCCTTAAAACTCTGAAAGGAATGCTATCCGGGTCGCTTTTCTTCCTAACGTTTATAGACTTCAAAAGCCCTTGCACCTGATCAAATGAAATCACAGGTAAAGGCATGGGACATCTGAGAGGAGAAGAAGTAGGAGGAGGATTGCCGGAGTCGTACAGAGTTGAATTAGTTGGAGTGTTAGCAACAGATCCATCAGAGCGAATAAGAGGAGGAGGAAAGGAAGATTTACAGAAATTATTGGAGATGCTTTTGGCAAAAGTCCAGAAAGATTTTTCAGTAGGAGAATTTTGGAGCTCAGCACACCTTCGTTTGGTGAAAGTCCGCTTTGCTCTTGGAAGAATATCCCTGCAACGATTCCAATCTGAATGAAAATTAGCAGAGTGATAGGAGAGGGAGAATTTTTCTACTCTCGATAAGCGATGTCTCTAACCTGAATGGCACGAGAACAAGCACGATCGAACCATAGATTTTGAGGAGAAAAAGACGTAGTTGAAGAAGGAATGAACCTGCTCATCCCATTAACGATTACAGCCCCCATCTTATCGGCAGAGACCAAAGCGTCTTCAGAGACAAAGCAGTCACTCCAGGAATAGTTAGCGTAGAAGCAACGCAAACCCCTCCAGTCAGCCCGATCAAAGTGCCAGAAGATACGCTTAGGGCAATGTGGAGCAATTGGAGAGAAAGCATGAAAATTATAAGACAAATTAGATTGTGGTCGGAGTTATCAATAGGTGCGAAGATAGCGTAGTTATAGAGAGAAGTACTAGTAGTGAAACATAAATCAAGAGTATTCAAGAATTGGATGGGACGATCTGGAATGTGTGTTTGGTTCTTTAATCAGCTGCTCCAGATCATTGAGAATGCTGAATGATTCGGCCTCTTCTTCCCCTGAATCAGTATGAGAGGAACCCAACCATTCAGTGTTGTGTACATTGAAATCCCCTAAATAGAGGACCTCAGTATTTGGAAGTGAAGATGTAACAGTCTCGTGAGAAGTAGTTAGGTACTCAAAAAAGGTAGAAAAATGTATTTTATTGGGAGAACAGTAGCAGAAGCACAAGATTATTGAAGTGGTCGGAATGAAGAACCAGGAAAAACAATGAATGTACGTAAGTTCTTCAAATTAAAATAAGAACAATTTATTTTAGATCTTGGAATTGTGTGGGATGCACTCTAAGATTTATTGGTATTGGATTTGGGTTTGCAGTATCATAATATATATCTGCACGTAAAACTTCATAAGGTGAAAATGAGTATTCATATTTTTGAAAAGTTCCAAACGATCCTTGAATCATTTTATAACTTTCCCATGACTGCAGAAGCTCTTGATATTAAAGTATTAGCTCTACAAAATGATAAAGACTACAAAGTATATTCTTCAATGATAAGGAAAAACTTTTTTTATGTTTTCTGAGATACGAGGATCTTGTCACTTGACCGATTAAGCCCAAACTTTCATGAACATAATACAAAGACCAAAAAAAACATATTGTGGGGATATTTGATATGTATTCCTAGAAAAAAAAAATTTGTAAACAAAATAATTTATTATTATTATTATTATTATTATATATTATTATTATTATTATTATTAATTATTATTATTAAGTATATTATTATTATTATTATTATTATTATTATTATTATTATTATTATTATTATTATTATTATTATTATTATTATTATTATTATTATTTTCAGCACATTTTCATCTGTATTGAACGCTCAAGTTGCTCTTATTTGGAAGGATCTTCTTTGCAAGTTTGAGTATTTTCGGAATGCAAAACCTTGGCTTCAAACTGCAATAAATAAATTGCTGAGTTAGTATATATATATATATATATATATATATATATATATATATATATATATATATATATATATATATATATATATATATATATATATATATATATATATATAGTTAATAATTTTAAAGTTTAATTACCACTATGCTTCTGGCGATTTTTTGAACCGCCAGTAGCGTAGTGGTAAAACTCTATGTTTTTGTGCTATAGGGCTCGGGTTCGATTCCACTATAGCAAACTTCAAACTCTGATGATTAATATATATATATATATATATATATATATATATATATATATATATATATATATATATATATATATATATATATATATATATATATATTCGAAATTATTGCATTACGTAGAATATATGTCGTCATATCTACTGTCTCCAGTTTGTGTAATAACAACATTCGGTGATATGTCTGTGGAAGAGGACGAGAAAAGGGAAAATGAAACTCACATACAATACGTTTATTTCGTGACAGTACAACATACACAGTACATGCACCTGGGAAGTGTAACTAGTGGACGAGACCTCAACCTTATTGTCACCGGTCAATGACTACTGTCTGCAACTAATAACTCGTAACACTGCCTCTTACTTTAATGACAGCCTGAATAAAACTAGATAAACTCAATATGATGTTCTGGATGCATTTCTGGGGTATGTTATCCCATACAGTAATAACGGCACGTTCTAGCTCATAGATGGTAAAAGGTACAAACGTAGATTGTCAAATGGACCTCTAGAGGTGGTTCCAAAAGTGTTCGATGGGGATGCTGCCAAGGCTTCATGGAGCCGCTATAGCACTTGTATTTCGATCATGCATGGGTAGTCCATAACCGACCTTGGAATGTGTGAAGCGAGTATTATCGTGTATTAAGTTGAAGTGGTTCTCTATTACCGGGCCAAAAGAGTAACATAGCCCTGTACTTTGTTTTCCATGTAGTATGGTGGATTCATATACTACCGGTGAATAGGGCCGATGGTAGTACGGGCATCGAAGCAAATACTACCACAGAACATTTTTTATACACCTGCCAAACGATTTCCCATGTGTGATGTTGCATGCCCTATAACGTTCACCAAGTTTACGTCAGACTGTACGACGACGATCTATAAAACTCAAGCATAATCTGGTTTCGTTTGTATCGTCGGTAGTCCTATGTGCGTGATTCTTAACCAACTGTAGTCTTTGTACTTTGTGATCCATGGTGAGCATCTGCCAGGTGTCACCTTTTACTTGTCAGTCCCGTTCTATTCAGCCGTCGTCTAGCAATTACAGCTGAAATCTTCATATACCTTGAAGTCGAGAGGTCATTCCGTTGGCTTGATACTAATGAATCCTCTCTTTCCCAAAACTTTCCTCTACATACCGGTCGTCCCTTGCAGTCGTAACCTTCTTCATGTCCTTTCTACTACGCCTATAGTTTAAACCCGTGTCTTTGAACAGACAAACCATCCGACTGATAGTGTTATGTGACACTCGGTACATTCGTCACAAGCCTTACACTACTCCCTTTTTTTAATCAGGGGAATGCTCGTACGCACTCGTCTGTCGTTATATGGCGTGGCCTTTCCATGTTGCAGAACGTATTTGGTGTAGAGATGTTGATGCAATATGACGTACAATGGTCAACGCAATGGTCAGATAAATCGTTGGATGTTGCTTGTGAACTAAAGCACCAGCATACTCAACATGGAGCAAATTAACTTTACACAACGTAACACTCTGACGCTATTTGTGAGACACGTATTTCTGTATTACTTAGGATGCATTCCATCAGCTTTGTGGCAAACGAAATTAATTTATGTATGCTTGACGTCATATTTCCTACGTGGTGCGCAAAATTTGAATACGTGTAATATATATATATATATATATATATATATATATATATATATATATATATATATATATATATATATATATATATATATATATATATATATATATATATATATATATATATATATATATATATATATATATATATATATATATATATATATATATATATATATATATATATATATATATATATATATATATATATATATATATATATATATATATATATATATATATATATATATATATGTGTGAATGTGTTGGTTTAGAATTTATTCTAAAATAAATATTATATAATATATATATATATATATATATATATTATATTATATTATATATATATTATATATATATAATATATATATATATATATATATATATATATATATATATATATATATATATATATATATATATATATATATATATATATATATATATATATATATATATATATATATATAATATATATATATATATATATATATATATATATATATATATATATATATATATAATATATATATATATATATATATATATATATATATATAGATAATTATCCTCACATTTAAAGTTCATGAAACTTGCTAGTTTTGACCATTTAGATTACGGTTTCTAATTACTATACTAATTATTATTTTAAGTATAAAAAATCTTATTATTAGAAAAGGTCAACGAGAGACAACCACTCTCAAAATCAATTCA
This sequence comes from Armadillidium nasatum, assembly GCA_009176605.1. Classification (NCBI taxonomy): domain Eukaryota; kingdom Metazoa; phylum Arthropoda; class Malacostraca; order Isopoda; family Armadillidiidae; genus Armadillidium; species Armadillidium nasatum. The sequence goes on from SEYY01007675.1 coordinate 24,552, forward strand.
AAGACTGATTGATAAATTGATATTTCGATATTTGATATATGTGAATTTTAAATTTGGATCCGTCGTTTAACCTTTCTTCTTTGCATTTGGAATGCAAATTATCAATATTTGGAATATTTTTCTGTCTTCGTTTTAAGAAATCTACCTCATTAATCGAATAGTATTCTCACATCTCTCGCAAATGGAATGAGTTACTCCTAACTGAAAGAGACTGTCCTAAAAACTTTCTCCATTTATTTACGCTCGTGTTTGTCAAGTAAATTTTGACGAAAAATTTTTAAAAAAAATTTCAAGCATCCTTTTTTTCGAACCCTGACACACAAGCTGGTAAGACAGAGCTTTTTATCTGTACCACGACAGTACAAAAGGAAACTGCGATGAGAGGTAACACTCTTTCTTAAAAGCTTGAGAGTCAGGGTTCGAATTCCCATATAGCAGACTTTAAAAACTTGCGTATATTTACATCAGTCTGTGAATGAGTTAGCAGACTTTAAAATTTTATTTATAAAATAGTCTGCGAGTGAAGAGAACTGACCCGTTGCCTTGTACCAGTGTGAAGTTGGGGGGATCCTTTGAGTAAGTCCATGTGAATAGTCTTTTATGAACTTTCTCTTCTCGGATTCCTTTTGTACTCTAGTGGTAGAGAGGTAAAGCTTTGTCTTAGCTGCTTGAGAGTCAGGGTTCGAATCCCATATAGCAAACTTTAAAAACTTACGTATATATATATTATATATATATATATATATATATATATATATATATATATATATATATATATATATATATATATATATATATATATATATATATACAATATAAACTACTTTGTTAGTTCAATATATTATACTGCTCTAGCGTAGGATTTTGTTTCTTCCTTCATCACACCTAATTAAATCTAAACTCTATACAAAGTTTACTGATTATTTGCAGCAATCATAGTTGGTATCGGCTTCATCCTCATGGCCTTTGTAACGTCGAAGGCATCAAGCATTATTCAATTAGTTTTATCGGCTGGAGGGATTGTTTTTGGCTCTATATTTGGAATATTTATATTGGGAATTTGCTTCCCTCAAAGTAATGCCACAGGAGCCTGGATTGGTTTCGTAGTGTCTGTCGTAAGTATTGAATTTATTGTATGTATCTCATCTTTTTTAATTAAATAAACATACCAATCTCTAGAATTAATTGTAATTATGTTTGTATTATACCCATAAGCTTCCAATGAGATGAGCATATGTTTTGAAATCTGTTGTCGCTGTTTTTTTTTTTTTTTTTTTTTTTTTTTTTTTTTTTTTTTTTTTATTATTTATTTTATAATTCAGAAGTACACATTCACTTGGAACATTCATGTAAAATCGATATGGGCCTCTTTTGTTATTAGTATTTTATGTTCAAAACTTACGTACATATAAGTTTACCATTGTAGCTAAAAAATAAACAGTCATGGAAATTGAAGGCAGCAATGCCAGGAGCACAGTATTTAGAGGTGTGAAATTCTAATGGATTGTAAGAACGAAAGAACATAATTGATAATTCGAGGGTCAGATTATTTGAGAGTAAGAGGATGGTAATGTGTTGAAAAAAGAGGCACAAAAATTCTCAAAGAAACAAGCTGTCAAAGAGTTAAGAAGAATAATACCCATAATAGTAGTAACATTGTAAGAAGAATTAAGCTATGATTAGGACAGTAGGAAAAGATTTGACTAAACTATTGAAAATGGGAGAGTTTATTACTGAGGAATATCATAATCCATAAACGAACGTACAATATTCACTCTTATATGGAATGTGTGAAGAGGCCTTTAAAATGCCTCAGAACATCTAACACTTCAGAAAGTATATATAACAAAAGACGCTGAGATCCTTCTGATTAGGAATGATAGAGTAGAAAATTTTCCTACCGAAGATAGTAAAGAGTATCTAAATTAAAAAAAAAATTAGTAAAATAGTTATATATTAATGTTTAAGGTAGCTGTTTTTAGCTCTCTTTCGGAGTGTATATATGTTTCAGCATATTTCCAGTTATTTATGAAAATTACATGAAAATTGGAGGTGATGCTCTTATTTAAAACTTTTATCAATTAACGTTTTTTTCTCCGATTTCTTGAAAATCAATAATAATATATAATACTCTTAAATCAGTAGTTTGGTTCACATCCAGAAGTAATGTCTATTTTGTAATTGTCCTCTATAGTGATTCATTAACCACGGTATGCAATTTTACTCATTCATTCATGCTATTTTCTTCACACTCACATCATATCATGACGATATTCACAAAGTAGAATATTTTACAACGTTCTATTCTCCGTGTTATTACTTTTTTTATGGATGGCTTGAAATTTATTGGATAAAGGGAAATCATTACAAACTGAAACAGATCGCTTATCAAACAAAATGAAAATATTAGTACAGGATTTCTGCTGTACTTCTATTTTGTCTATTATTATTATTATTATTATTATTATTATTATTATTATTATTATTATTATTATTATTATTATTATTTTATAATTATTATTATTATTAATATCGTTAAAAATTTATAGAATAAGGAAAGAATGTTAGATAATTTAAAATGATAAAAGCAAACAGTGAATAGTTTAAATTTTAAAGCAAAAATATATATATATATATATATATATATATATATATATATATATATATATATATATATATATATATATATATATATATATATATATATATATAGTATATATATATATATATATATATATATATATATATATATATATATATATATATATATTACTATATATATACTTATAAAACAATCAGGGCATAAATATAACAGATAGAAAAGCAATAATTGAAGAAAATCAAAAAATTTTAGAGGAGAATTGAATATATTTGTGCTTAGTTGAACTTCATAACAAATTGGCAAATAAAATATTAAGAAAAATAGGAGTTTGTGTTGTTTTATATTTTTAGGGGAAAGGGATAATAACTTGAATGTACTATAATAATTCATATTATAGTATTTCAAGGGGAAGGGATAATTTGAATGTACTATAATAATTTATAAATCTAGTGCTTTATATTAGTCATTTTAGGTATATGTAATCCAGTTTAGAAAAAATTATATGTATGAAATTTTTAAGGTTTCACGGAGCTTAAGAGGTCATTCAGTAAAAGTATAATATTGAGTTAAAGAATAATATAAAATTTCTAAAAAAGAAAAAGTTTTAATTCTCTTTAAAGGGTCTTAATAATTACAAGATTTTGCCTTTATTAACAGGGATTAAGTTATTTAGGTTATCACAGAGCTTCTCCTAACGTGAATTTTCAAATCATTTTTCCATCTATTAGTTCCAGTGAAAAAGCTTGAACACTATTATTATTTTACTTTTATTGCTACGTCATTCATATAAATGCATCATACAATTTACTAATGTTTAAAATATACTTAATTACTATAAATTTATACTTTTTAAAGTTCATAAATACTTGGATGTGTGCTGGGAATATGCTATACGGTACGCCTCCAAAGGAACTGCCATTTTCTACCAGTGAATGTGGCAATCAGACCTTCTTCAATGTATAATTATACCACTAATATTATACAGAATAACACATCAGAGAATATGAATGAGGAAGTATCCTTTGAAAGGTAAAAATAAAAGTTTTATATAGTGTAAATGCATGTGGAAATAATTTAAAAACCTGTATTGCCTTTAGGCTGATTTTACCAGTCTTTTATTGACTTTTTTTCAGTTTTCCAATGCTTTACCTATACGACATATCTTACACTTTGTACTCCGTATTTTCACCACTATTTTGTGTGATCATTGGACTTATCATTTCTCGTCTTACACGTAAGTATAATTTCGTTTGACATTGAACTTGTTACAAATTGAGATACAAATATTATACTTGTTAAAATAAAGATATATTTAAAAACACAAGAAAGAGAGAGAGAGAGAGTAAGCAGAAGTTCTTAGAAATGCATAAAAGAAAATTTTATTTGCATCAGGTAACGATACCCATTTATGAAAGCTGGTATTAAATACAGGAATTGTTAACGAAATATTATTTTAATTAACAGTTAATATATACATGTTTTGTTCAACTAACATTTAAATTATTAATTTCTCTACAGGTAGCAAAAAATCTCCTAACGTTCCTCCAGAACTAATAACACCACTTCTCCACAAATTCTACTATAAAAAATGTGAATTAGAACGACAATCTTTTAGCTAAGACACACGCGCATTTATAAATATAAATATAAATGTAATATATATATATATATATATATATATATATATATATATATATATATATATATATATATAATATATATATATATATATATATATATATATATATATATATATATATATATATATATATATATATATATATATATATATATATATATATATATATATATATATATATATATATATATATATATATATATATATATATATATATATATATATATATATATATATATATATATATATATATATATATATATATATATATATATATATATATATATATATATATATATATATATATATATATATATATATATATATATATATATATATATATATATATATATATATATTAATATTATTTATTTATAAATAAAGAATAGGTAAAAATGAATGCATCATAATCAGATGTTAAATTATATTGAATTAAAAACAGCATTAAATCAAAATTACTAATTACAAAAGCTTTAATATTAATCAACGTTTCGGCTTCATTTTTTAATTAAATTTATTTCATGAATCCATTATAAAGATATCTGTAAAAGAAACAATATAGATTAAATAAAATGAACATCTGGAATAAAAATAAAAATATAAATAGACAATATAGATTGACTACGAAGAATGAAGTTCATACAATAACCATGCGATGCAACACCAACAAATATTTGAACTTTAATGACGAAAAAGCACAATAAACCTAAGGTAGTAAGTAATTGGAATAGTTGGTTGTAGGAGAAGAGAGAATCAAGTATGTAAATATGTACGCATCCACAGGCTCGCAAATAAAGAAAGTAGGCACGACAAATATATGTGCTAAACAGTATAGAGGCAAGCTCTGGGTGTTCTGATTAATAAGATGCATCAAGGAGTAATTGTTAAAAAAATGAGGTGAATGATCCTTCTATAATTAAACTAGAGCAAGTAAGAGAGGGTATGATTAAATACAATGTATTGGGAGAGTTAATTTTGCAAAGCACAAACAAGACTTTAACAATAACCATACGACCTGCACTCTCCATATTATACAAAATTAACTCACTCCATGCATTGTATTTAATCATTCCCTCTCTTAATTGCTCTAGTTTAATTACAGAAGGATCATTCACTTCATTTTTTTAACAATTATTCCTTGATGTATCTTAGTAATCAGAACACCCAGAGCTTGCCTCTATACTGTTTAGCATAGATATTTGTTTTGCCTGCTTTTTTTTATTTGCCAGTCTGTGGATGCGTAAGTATTCACATACTTGTATCTCTCTTCTCCTACAATCAACTATTCCAATTATCTACTACATTATGTTTACTGTGCTTCTTCGTCATTAAAGTTCAAATACTTGTTGGTGTTGCATCATATGGTTATTGTATGAACTTTATTATTTGTAGTTAATCTTTATTGTCTATTTTTATTTTTATATTTTTATTCTAGATGTTCATTTTATTCAGTGCTTATATTGTTTCCTTTACTGTTATCTTGATAATGGCTTCAGAAAATAAATTTAATAAAGAAGCCGAAACGTTGATTAAATATTAGAGCTCTTGTAATTAATAATTGATTTAATCAATGCTGTTTTTTAATTCAATATAATTTAACAACTGATTATGCTGATTTCATTCTTAGCTATTCATTTTATAATATATATATATATATATATATATATATATATATATATATATATATATATATATATATATATATATATTATATATATATATATATATATATATATATATAGAGGTGGACCGGATATCCGCATCCGCATCTGCATCCGCGTAGCATCCTCATCAAAATTAACATACGCAAACTTATTTTCGAAAATTTAACATCCGTATCCACATCCTACACTTTTTTTCGAAAATTCAATATCCGCACTCCGCACTTTTCGAAAATTCAACATAAGCATCCGCGGATAGTAAAAAATACTAAGAAAGACTATAAGTTCAGCTGAATCATGTTTTCAGATGTGATACCACTTTTTCAACATTGAAAGTTGTGTTAACAAATGTTATTAAGTCTAAGGGAGTTTCAAGGATGACTGAAACATTAATAAACGAGATGAACGATAGATTTGAAAACCTGGAAAGTGATGATGCTTATACAATTGCAACCTTTTTAGATCCTAGGTACAAAACAAAATTTTTTAAACCACTTGTTTCTCAGAATGTTAAAATCAAATTAGGATGCTTATGCGATGAGATGATAGAAACAGCTAAAATATCACCTTTCAAGAAAAAGCAAAAGCTCTCAGATACAAAAGAAACAAAATCTGTTAGCTAAAGCATTGCTAAATCAATGAAAGATCTTCTAGCTTCCAGCAGCGATGAAGAATCACAGTCAGAAGTGTCAAAGGATACAATATCGATTATTGAAAATTATCTGAAACTCCCACGTTTGGAAGCAGGTAAAGACCAACTGGTTTGGTGGAAAGATAATTGAAAAAGTTTCCCTTTTCTTGCTGAGCTTTCAAGGACGTATTTAGCATGTCCTTCAACTAGTGTTGCTAGTGAGCGTCTTTTCAGTGGAGCAGGCCTCATTTACGACGAAAAGCGA
>SEYY01007676.1:10000-12500 GCA_009176605.1 Armadillidium nasatum
ATTATTATTATTATTATTATTATTATTATTATTATTATTATTATTATTATTATTATTGTTATTATTATTATTATTATTATTATTATTATTATATTATTATTATCCTTATCGCTGTAATAATTATTAGCTTACAGTTATCTCAGTATTATAATTGTTTTGGTATTTTCTATTCTTTTTTTATTTTATTTTTATTTTTATCATTATTTTTTAATTTTTTTTTTTTTTAGATTAGGTCAAAATTACGACTATAATGTATCATGAAATTAATTATTATAAAATTTACAATATTCAAAATTTGGAATATTATATTATGTATGTTATTATGTATAATTTTAATGGGCTCAAAGGACAAATTCTCCTCCCCAGAAGCCCATTTCAGTTTAGTATCAAAACATGTAAAGTAAACGATATTTGTATGTGTAAATTTGTATCTGAAAAAATAAATAAAGATTAAGGATTATTATTATTATTATTATTTATTAGTAGTAGTAGTAGTAGTAGTATTATTAGTAGTAGTAGTAGTAATCAACAACAAATTTTACCTTACAAACCCTCCAGTGGTATTTCCCTGTGTCAGGCCAAAAAGTTACTGTTTCGATTATCGGAGGGAAAATTAACGATAACATCGAAGCACACACTGCGCCAACCAAGTTTGTAAACAGCCCTATGTTTGGGATAACAGCAGCAAGCACGACTGCAAAGACAAAAACCAATTATATATATATATATATATATATATATATATATATATATATATATATATATATATATATATATATATATATATATATATATATATATATATATATATATATATATATATATATATATATATATATTCATAGTACAAGGGTAGGACGTATCGCCGTTCTCGTGCTTTTGGCTGCCACCAGGAATTATCATCATCTTCAAACTCCAGAAACTCAATCAACTTACATTTCATCCCATAATTTTGCAAAAACTCTTCCCTAAGTCACTATAACTTTATTTCTTTTTAGAAAATTCAACTGCCTTTCTGGTTCCTCTTCCTACCGCTTTTTTTTTTTTTTGGCATCTTGCAAAAAATTGACAACTTCTAGCTTGCTTTTCCTCTTTATCTTCTTTAGTATTTTGCGATGGCATAGCTGCTGTTTTACTTTCTGGTAAAGCCGAGCCCTTTACTCAAATATTGCCTCTAATTCCACTTTAGACAATTCCAGGAATGCTCCTCCGCCACCATCCCATCAACTTCATTTATGCCTATTCATTTTAATTTATTTATAAACATGTTATATTTGCTTTCTCTGAGATTATCATTAGGAAGGTGTATGGTCCTGATAGCAACCTCTTGTGGTTTTTAAAATTTACACTTCCGAGCTTGTATCCTACTTTGGAAAATTGTTTCGTCTTTGTCTTTCCACTTCGACTTTACCTTCCTGCTGAAACTTGAGCTTATTCAACTTGTACCGAAATTGGGAGATCTCTCTTGATTCTCTAACTATCGCCCTATTTTCTTAATCTCGGTTCTTTCTAAAGTTTTCGAATCCATCCTTAATACAAAGATTCGGAAACATAATAAATTCTTCTAACCTTATTTTTTATCGCTAGTATGGCTTTCGTGATAGGATATTCTTTATCTTCTCTCTGATTCTTGGTCCTTCTCTTTCCGACTTTCAAGTCCTTAGCTTTGTTGCTTGACATATCGAAAGCCTTCGATAGGGCCTGGGACAAGACTTTGATTTCAAATTTTTCGGTATCTATTGTTCCATCTGACTATTTTTCAGGTTGTTATACAGTAGCTGTTGTAGACGACCACCGTTCGAAATTTACATTTATTTATTAAAGTGGTTTTAATTAGGGTTCTGCCCTGTTCTCAATTCTTTATCTACTCTCTAGCAAAAACTTGTTACCTGTTACTTCATCACTTATCCACACTTAATTAAGCTGACGATTCCACTCTTTGTTGCTCCTTTCATTTTGAAAAATGTTCTACTTAACTTCAAATAGTAGTTAGAAGGGTGGAGTTGAAGGAATGAATTTTAAACTTTCTCGCATTCCTAATCTAGGCAGAGAAGACACGGTTGATATCAATGCCTCAACACCTCAGTTCTTTCATTTATCTACCAGAAAAATCATGCACACAATTATATCTTCTTTGAAAACATACAACTAAAAACTTCTTCTTTTCTTAATTTCTTGTGATCTTTCTTGGAAGGACCACATTATTTATCTCAGTAAACAAACTTCTATAAGAAGTTAGGCGATCTTTGGAGTCTTTGGAACTTCTTCATATCACTCCAGTTTCTTGTTTTGTATAGGAGCAGTAGTCGTTCTTGTGTGAAGTAAGCATTGCCTATGTGTGGTGGTTTCACCTTCATAGTCCTTCTTGAAAAGGTCCAATCGAATGATTTTAACCTTATTAACTACCCTACTCTCACTGATTGCTTTATCTCTTTATTGGCGTCAAACTGTTGCATCGCTCTACTTATATTATCGGTATTACAATAAGACAATCCTCTCC
>SEYY01007676.1:17500-20000 GCA_009176605.1 Armadillidium nasatum
ATATATATATATATATATATATATATATATATATATATATATATATATATATATATATATATATATATATATATATATATATATATATATATATATATGCAGACTGCATCAATGAAACCAAAGGAAGCTTGGAAGACTCATAGTTACGAAAAACTTAATCACAGTCACATGAGTTGTTGTAGTGTTCTGTTAAGTAGTAAAGCATCTATTTGAAAGGCTTCGGATATAAATAAATAGAATTGTCAATTCATATCAAATGACAACAATCTTATGATCTTGAATAAAAACTAAGTATCAAATAGCAATGGAAATTTCATAAATAGAATTCAAGATGGTATAGATATTAAACGTTCTGTCAATGGAGCATCCATTGTGTAAATAAAAAATCGAAAAAGAGAGAATAAGAACAAAGTTTTCATTGGTAAAAATTTGTGAAATGAAAAGTTTTGATAAATAATGAGAATAAATAAAAGATAAGAAATCATTAAGTAAAGAACATGTAATAGAATGGTTTGAAACTTCACATTGACTTGTCACAGAAACATAATTATATATATATATATATATATATATATATATATATATATATATATATATATATATATATATATATATATATATATATATATATATATATATATATATATATATATATATATATATATATATATATATATATATATATATATATATATATATATATATATATATATAGATTATTTTTATTGATTTTACTCAAAAACACCTTCTTCCTCTATCTTTAACGAGATAGCGCCAGCTGTGAATTGCCCACATTACCAATTCATATATACATGTACACTTGTAAAATTCATTTGATGAGAGTTCTCAACCTACTTCAATCAAATATTGAGCCATGCCAGTGACCTAGAGTCCTAGATTGTGAGAGGTTCCACGACTATAGTCCTAGATTCTGAGAGCTGCCACGACTATATAGTTTTCACTCTAAATCAGATTTGAAACTGTTATTTTCAAACAATAGTCGAAAAACTTTACCAAAATTTGCACTATTTTTACTTAAATTCAACAAAAAAAAAATTGTTTCACGTTTTTGCAGCTTCACAGAAGAAATCATAGATTAACTATTAAACATTTTAAATAATAAAATATTATTTTTATTAAATAAATTTAAATTTTTTTTTTTTTTTTTTTTTTTAAAATTTATTATTTAATTTTTAAAAATAATATATATATATATATATATATATAATATATATATATATATATATATATATATATATATATATATATATATATATTATATATATATATATATATATATATATATAAGAGAGAGAGAGAGATAGAAAGGTGTAATGTGCTTGGAATATTTATTTTTTCTACTTTTTCATTTTATTCACATAAATATTTTCTAAATCTAAAAAAAATAGAAAATAAAATTTGAAATGAAATAAATTAATTGATTTAAAATACAATACAGAGAGAGAGAGAGAGAGAGAGAGAGAGAGAGAGAGAGAGAGAGAGAGAGAGAGAGAGAGAGAGAGAGAGAGAGAGAGAGAGAGAGAGAGAGAGAGGACAAACTCTTGAAAGAAAATTTTCAAATAAGAGAAAATTGTTTAAAAAAAAAGCAAACAGTAAACATGTAATAATAATAATAATAATAATATAATAATAATAATAATAATAATAATAATAATAATAATAATAATAATAATAATAATAAGCATCTTTTAAAGTATATCTACCCCAGCCGATTGCAACGAAATTTACATTTGTAGAACATGAACCAAAAGAAACGAAAATAATATTTTAAAAGCAGAGAAGCGAAAGGGAAGTAAGTTACCGAATTTTAAATATTGAAAAAAATAGCGAAAAATCCTGAAATGTATCTGATTTTGCGACAGTGTATTGTATAAATTTTCAGCAGTGAATAAATTCTTAAAGTCGTAAAGTCGATGTGATGGTGTGGAGCATAATAATAATAATAATAATAATAATAATAATAATAATAATAATAATAATATATATATATATATATATATATATATATATATATATATATATATATATATATATATATATATATATATATATATATATATATATATATATATATATATTATGCGGTCGGTATACTCCGAGAGACCTCTCCCACTGAATCACTAATGATTCTTAAGTAAATCACAGAAGTAAGACCTTAATTAAGTAATAGCAGTTAGAAGCCCCGAAGTACCAAAAACTTTACATATTTATTTCAAATAAAATCTTAAATAATCACTCACTTAGATGAAAGGAAAATGAATTTTAACAAGTGTGAAACTATAAAATATAAGATAATTTTTAAATCGAAACAAAAAAAAGAAAATAAAAAAAATAATAATTGAAAACTTTTCCTTTATAATGCATTACTAATTTTTTTCTTTCTTATCTATTTTTTTAAAAAAAAACTGTTTTGAACTAAATTCTACAGTGATATTATATTGAAACATTTTTTTCTTACCCTAAACTTGTGCACTTGCAT
>SEYY01007677.1:0-12408 GCA_009176605.1 Armadillidium nasatum
TATATATATATATTATATATATATATATATATATATATATATATATATATATATATATATATATATATATATATATATATATATATGCTAAAAAAAATAATATAGCTAAAATCTAAAATTACTTAGCACAAAAAGTAAAATGGAAAGTTGCTATTGTTTAAAAAAATCAGTTCCCATTTTGAAGTCGTAATTGACAAGTTCTCATTTTTGAATTCATAACGCAAATTTCTCATTCAGAGCCAGAAATTAAAAGTCGTATTTGATAATTCTCATTTTGAAAGTTGTAACGAAAAGCTTCTAAAGATTTAATACATTTCGAAAATCTAAATAACTTCATAAGTTTGACTCCTTCGAAATATTTTTCTTTCTATAGTTAAATTGTGAAACTCAACAGTCGAATGAACAAGAACTAAACTTCTCTGAGAGGAACACGGATACAATTATTTCAACTCCTCCTGAGAAACTAAATGTTTCTCAAAACGAAACAATCAAAGTGCTTCTATGTAAGTCTTTTATGTCAGTGCTCTTTCTTGTGTAAGTTGTTCTTTGTTCCTATTTAAAACTAAAACTTTGTTCTTTGTATACTTTTACAGAGACGCATTTTCGATGATCAAGTGCTATTTCTGCAAATTTTGGAGAGATTACATTCGACTGATTTCTTCTAGTTTAAAAAAATAATCTCCCATAAATTCTGCTAATAAACCATCTTTTTTAAAAATAGCTTTCTTTATATTCCTAAATTTTTATATAATTGAGAAACATTTATCTTTTCTCCTATTTGATCTAGTCTATAATTTCTATAATTGAGAATCTTTTCGGCTGTTTTTTGTTACAAATCGTAACTTTTTTCCTAATTTATTTTCGGTGTGAATTTTGAAACCTTTCGATTTTGATTAATTTCTATTTATTGAGAATTTTCCCATCTTTCGTTCGTTAATATATATACAGTGCATTTTCTACCAATATTATAAATATTGAAACATAAGTTGATAGTTTGTTATAATTTACTTAAACTGTGATTTTCGTATAAAACTTTTCTTTTGTATATATATTAGTTTGAAAAAATTGTGTGTGCTATGCATGCAATTTATATCTAAATTTATAAGATGAATATATTTAAATATAAATGAGTCTTCTTATAAAATTGTTACTTATAAAGTAATTCTTTTGAATTTGTACAAACAGACGGAAGTAATTCACCTCTCATATCGTCAATGTTAGAAGAAGTATCATCAAGACTTCTAGAGGTACGTCAATATGACGGAGAGATAGAGGCATTAATATGCTCATCCGGTCTTCTCAAATATGATAACACCTTGCTCAATGAAGAGATAGTGAGTGCGTCTCACTATCATCTACAACAACAGAAGGTTATGAGCAAGTTTCATATATCTACTGGAAATTCATCTCGCCATTCGTCTGCCTCCGGCTCAAATCCACAAGAGAACTTAGAGAACCAGTCGGAGGTAAAATCCATATTGAGAGGATTAGCCGTCAAGCAAGAGGTCAAAATACCTGCTTTAAAGTGTAAAACTTTTTCTGGAGAATCTGACCGTTTCCAATTTCGATCGTTTCTACTATCATTTGAAAATGTCTTCGGAAGTCGGCGAGACTTAAGTGACGCCGCAAAACTTCAATATCTAAAGGCTCATCTATCAAGTATGGCATTAAAAGATGTAGAACATCTTCCTAATGTGGACGACAACTATGAAGTTGCCCTCCAAATTTTAAAAGATTTATATCTTGATGTGCCTTTTATTATCGATTCTCTATTTCATAAAATAGACACAGCTCCTGTCATAGACAATAAAAATCTTGAAGCAGTGAGAACTTTCATATCAGAAGTTCGTGCACACCTGCATGAACTTAAAGAATTCGAATTAGATTTTATGGAGGAGGGTTCAGCAGGATGTAAACTTCTAAGTCATATCGTGGTGGATAAATTGCCCTCAAGTTTCCTAAGGGAATTGAAAATTGAGACGAAGGTAGAATATCCTTCCATCAACATCATCTTCGATAATTACCATATGATTTTAAAATCTATGGAAAGAATCAGAGGGAAGAATCCATCACATGCATCTACATCTAAAAAATCTTCAAATGGAAGGAAAACATCTTCTTTTCAAAATTCTGCGTACTCCAGACAAGAGAACACCACATCTCCAAAAAAGTCGAGTATTTCTTCGGAATCTTCATCTGTGAAATGTAAACTGTGTGATGGTGCACATTTTATGTCTTCTTGCACCGTCTATTCGAATCCAGCCTCCAGAAAAGAGCGCTGTATTGAAATAGAACTATGCTCTAGCTGCTCCAGCACTAAGCATAAATCCAAGCAGTGTCCTGCTAAGAGATATGGACTTAGCCGCCCTTGCTTTTACTGTAAAAGCAAGAAACACATATCTGCCCTTTGCTCATCTGAAACAAATGGAAAAAGGAAGAGTGAACAACATCGTAGAACAGATGACACACCTACTTCCTTCATCTTCTCTTGCACAAACTGAGGAGGATGAATCGCAACGAAGTCATCTGTGTATCAACACAGGATCAACTCCTTCTGGCAACATTCTTCCAACCATCTCCCTTAAAGTAAAAAGAGGGAATAAAATTCAAGAAATAAGGGCACTTCTAGATTTTGGATCTCAGAGAAGTTACTTCAAAGGAAGTGTCATGGAGAAGCTAGGAGTAAATATTGCTTCACTTCCTCGTCAAAACACCACTGTAAAAACTTTTCTGGGAGAACAAACCAGAACAATGTACTCCATTGATCTGGAATTGAATTTATGTTGTGGGTCATATACCAAAATTCCTGCTCTTGTGGATCCCAATCTTGAAGTCGGTTTTGAAGTCAAGGGATTGATGGGAGCCGAATACAACATAAGAAGAAATAATTTTAAGATAGCCGATCGATTCTATCAAGGAGGCCGTCATGGTGACATTGTCAACAATGTGGAATGTCTTCTGGGAATAGACGCTCTATATCTCATGAAGCATTTTAAAGTAGTCAATTGTATAAGAGGGAGTGCCATTGATTCTTGCCATGGTTTCGTTCCATTCGGACCAGTTCGTAAATTTTTAACTCCTTCTCAAATTGAAATCATATTTGGAGAAGAAAATTCGAATAATCCTCAAAGAAAGAGGACCTTCCTGACAACCAAAAGATTCCAGCTTGTTGTCTCCATCTCTTCTCAAATCTGTCAAAAAAATTCCCGAAAACATCGTAAATCTCATAGTGGATCCATCTCCTTCCTATTTCGACCCATTGATTCATACTCACTCAGACTTGGAACTTGATGTCGGCATAGAGAACATCTATAAATTGGAATCCATTGGAATAAACGAAGAAGCTGACCAAGGTTCCATCGATACCATCTTCGAACGTAGATTCCATGAGAGTATTGAATATAAGGAAGGTAAGTATCATGTTGAGATCCCATGGTATGAAGAAATATTGAAAGCTGTGCCTTCAAATCATCAGGTAGCATTAGCTGCTCTTCATCGTGTAACACAAAAACTTCATAACCAAGGTCTCATTTCGGCATATGGAGACATATTTCGTCAGTACCTGGCTGATGGCATCATCGAGCCCGTCCATGTGTCTCCAAAAGATTTTCATAGATACATTTGGATCCCTCATAGGCCTGTTATTAAGACTGCAGAACAAGTCACAACGAAAATTCGCCCTGTCTTTAATTGCAGCCTTCGCATCGGGAATAGTCCATCTTTAAACCAGGCTTGTTATCCTGGTGTAGATCTGATGGCATCTTTATTTAGATTGTTACTTCAATTTCGTACAAACAAATATGTCGTACTAGCAGACATTTCGAAAGCCTTTTTGCAGATTCGTCTTAAAACAGATGAAGATCGTAATCGATTCTGCTTCTTCTGGGAAGAAGAAGGTGTGCTTCACACCTATCGTTACACCTCTATCATTTTCGGGCTATCAGTAAGTCCTTATATTTTGGGAGCTGTTATAAAGCACCATGCAAAACAGTATCCCCCAGATCTCTGTTCTTACTTATTGGAAAATAATTTATATATGGATAATTTTATATATTCCAACTCTTCTATTGACAATTTAAAAGAAATATTTTGTCAGACCACTTCAAGAATGTGTGAAGGTGGATTCGATTTATGCAGTTGGAATTCAAATAATCCAGAATTAAAAGAAATTTTCGAGGCTAACCAAAAATTAGCAAAACACCAAAGCTCAGAAGAAAGAGTTTTGGGATATCTTTTCGACACCTCATCTGACACTATCAGATTGAGTGATTTTGAAATAAATTCGGCCAATTCAAAACGTCAACTTCTCTCTCAAATATCTAAAGTTTTCGACCCCTTATCACTGTTTCTTCCAGTTACAATACGTGGGCGTATTCTCATGAGGAAGACGTGGGAACAGGAAATGAGTTGGGACGATGAAATCAACGAAGAATTGAAGACCTTATGGGAAAAGTTGCGTCTAGATTTAATTTCTTTAAAAGAAATTACTTTCGAAAGATCTTGTTTTGAGACCGAGGGCTCCAACTTGTCGCTTAACATTTTTTGTGATGCAAGTTCTTCATGCTATGGCTTCGTAATGTATATCTCTTCAAGCACCAAAGCACCCAGCATTCTTTGGTCTAAGGGAAAAGTCTCTCCTTTGAAAGGAAGAACACTGCCATGCTTGGAGCTTTTATCAGTTTTTTTGGCATTGAAATGCTTACCTCAAGTTCTAGGATGCTTTCAAGATTCAAAGTTTAAAACTTTAAATATATTTTCGGATTCCCAAGTGTCCTTGGCCTGGATACTACGTGGGGGAAGAAAAAACAAAAGTGTATTCATAAAGAATAGAATACAAGATATTAAAAAAAATGGTTTCTTCATTAAAAGAAGACCATAATCTCATTCCTGAATTTCGTTTCGTGAGGTCTGAAGAAAACCCAGCCGACCTACTCACCAGAGGATTAAATATATCTGAGTTTCGAAAAAATTTGTCATTTTGGCAGCATGGACCCGAATGGCTGGATTCTGCACCCATATACTGGCCTGATTATGGATGGGAGAGTTCCGAAAATAATTCTTCTCTAGTGCTTGCGACTGTCAATGTAAGTACTAATCTTCCTGTTATTAAATTTGAAAATTTTTCTAATTTAAATGTTCTTTTTAGAGTTTGTGCACTTTTATATAAGTTTTCAGCACTTTCTAGAGGAATCAACATTGATTGTGATTCCAAAGCTCGAATATATTGCCTAAAAAGAATGCAGGAAGAATCTTTTCCGAAAGAGCTTGCCTTTTTAAGAAGAGTGAAAGAGGATGCTTCGTTAAATGAACCACCACCAGATTTGGTAAACAATTTAAATTTATTTCTAGATGATTTAGAGCTCATTAGAAGCAAAGGTAGATTGGCTCGTTCTAATTATTATGACTTTGATGTTTTAAATCCAATCCTGATGGGGAAAAATCACCATTTGACATTTCTTTTTATTCGAAACGCCCATTTTGATTGTAAACATCTTGGCATTCAAGCCACTCTAACCAACATTCGTCTGAGAGGTTATTGGATCACCTCTGCTAGAAATACTATTCGAAAAGTCATATCAGAATGCATAGTGTGCAAAAAATACAACAGTTTTGCATTCAATTATCCTCGCTTCACAAATTTTTCAAAAGCTCAAGTGGAACTTTTTCGGCCTTATAAGAATGTGGGTATAGATTATACCAAACATTGGTGGGTGAAAGTAAAAGGCTCACCTCAATCTCAAAAAATGTATATCTTAATTTATACATGTCTTAGCATAAGAGCTATTCATTTAGATCTTGGTTCCTGATATGTCTTCTGAATCATTTGTAAAATCATTTCAACGTTTTGTAAATCTCTATGGAGTGCCAGATGCAGTTTATAGTGATAACGCACGTTCCTTTATACAAGGCGTGAATTCATTCGAGTCATTTGTGGTTTCAGAGAATGGAAAAGAGTTTCTTCGTAAAAATCAGATAAAACATCATCGTGTACCACTTTACAGTCCATGGACTGCTAGCCTGTGGGAGAGAATGGTTAAAGTCGTCAAAAGCTGTCTACTGAAGACAATTGGAAGATCTTCTGTCGAATATTTCAGCTTTATAACAACTCTCTCAGAAATAACTGATGCTATAAACTCTCGTCCTCTGACTTATACTTCGAGTTCTAATGATGTGATACCTCTCACACCAAATTGCTTTTTAAAACCACATTCCAGAACAAGTATGGTAATAAGAAAAGAAGATAATTCTGATCTTATGGCGATGTCTCCGTCATCGTCTCGAAATGCTTTGATTAAAGCCCTAAAAAAATCTTCTGACAAATTTGAAGATTTTAGAACAAGGTGGTACGAGGAATATCTATTAAGCCTTCGAGAGACCTGTCGAGATTTATATCAAACCAGATGGGATAATCTGGTTAAGGTCGACGATGTAGTGCTGATCCGCAGTCCTGTAAAAGACAGACCATTTTGGCAAATGGGAATCGTCACTAAATTGATGTATGGAGATGATGGAAAAGTTCGATCAGTCTTCGTGAAAGCACCAGGAGGACAAATCAGTCTATATCCTGTCAAACATTTGTACCCCCTGGAACTATCTTTAACCCACAGTGGGTCATCTCAACCATCATCTACTTCAACCGGATCAATGCCTTCGTCAGCTATATCCTCAATGCCTGGGACATCTGCTCAGCCTACCACTTCAATATCCCGTCATTCAATGGGAACACCTTCGGGAACTGTCAGACCAGTTCGGAAAGCAGCTGTGACTGCAAGAGTGCACTTCAGAGAAGAAGACTCTGACTCCGAATCTGAATAAAAGTAAAAATTCTCCGAGGTTGTGAGTATATTTAAAAAAAAATGTAAGTACAAATCATTTACTTTTTTCTTTTAATGACTCCACCCAAAAGGGCTGGAGCCATCCCTCCCCCCGGAGGATTTAAGAATTAAAATATTTAAATAGCTAAAAAAAATAATATAGCTAAAATCTAAAATTACATAGCACAAAAAGTAAAATGGAAAGTTGCTATAGTTTGTAAAAACAGTTCTCAAGTCAATTCCGTATAGGAAAGTTCTCTTTTTGAAATCATAACGCAAAGTTCTCATTCAGAGCCAGAAATTAAAAGTCGTATTTGATAATTCTCATTTTAAAGTTGTAACGAAAAGCTTCTAAAGATTAAATACATTTGGAAAATCTAAATAGCTTTATAATTTGACTAATTCGAAATATTTTTCTTTAATATAGTTGAATTGTGAAACTACGTCAGTCGAATAAACAAGAACTAAAATTCTCCGAGAGGAACACGGATACAATTTATTCAACTCCTCCTGAGAAACTAAATGTTTCTCAAAACGAAACAATCAGAGTGATTCTATGTAAGTTTTTTATGTCAGTGTTCTTTCTTGTGTAAGTTGTTCTTGTTCCTATTTAAAACTAAAATTTTGTTCTTTGTATACTTTTACAGAAACGCTCTTTCGATGATGAAGTGCTATTTCTGCAAATTTTTGAGAGATTGCATTCGACTGATTTCTTCTAGTTTAAAAAATTAATCTCCCATAAATTCTGCAAATAAACATCTTTTTTTAATAATAGCTTTCTTTATAGTCCTAAATTTTTATATAATTGAGAAACATTTTAATTTTCTCAGATTTGATCTAGTATATAATTTCTATAACTGAGTGTCTTTTCGGCTTTTCTACTGTTTTTTGTTACAAATCGTAACTTTTTTCTAGTTTATATTTTCGGAATGATTTTGAAACCTTTCGATTTTGATTAGTTTCTATTTATTGAGAATTTTCCCATCTTTCGTTCGTTATATATACAGTGCATTTTCTAACAATATTATAAATATTGAAACATAAGTTAATAGGTTTGTCATAATTAACTACATTGTGATTTCATATTAGTTTTTTTTATATATATATATATATATATATATATATATATATATATATATATATATATATATATATATATATATATATATATATATATATATATACAGTGGTTAAATGTTGGACATATTGGCGTAATCATAATTATTTCAAGAGGCTGGGAAACCTCTTAACCAGTATTTCTTCCCACGTACGGTTTAGGAATATGAATACTTCTGCAGCCGACCCACCCTGCCTTATGCGGGATATGGTGCTGAGTATAAAAATATATATATATATATATATATATATATATATATATATATATATATATATATATATATATATATATATATATATAGTTTGGGAAAATTGTGTGTGTTCTATGCATGCAATTTATATCTAAATTTATTAAGTGAATATATTTCAAGATAAAGGTCTTCTGTAAATATACTGAAGTTTTAAGTGATTTCGGCCTAAAATTGCCGTATTTTCTATACTTTAAAATTTGAACTAATAGGGTCTAACTTTGAACTGATATAACAGTCAAGTTATCAGTTTTTTCGCAATAAAACTCCTAAATTTCTTCTAAACACTCAGGCAGACACACACATCAAGTCTAAAAATTACAATTATCGCAAATTTGAAATATGCATATATATATATATATATATATATATATATATATATATATATATATATATATATATATATATATATATATATAGGTGTGTGTGAATAATTTTTGTTTTTGTTATAATTTCGTCAGTTCTAGTCCGATTTTATCGGAGCTTTTTGTATTTCTATTTAATAGTACCTGTTAAAAAACAAGGCTCCTACTTTTCCATGCATTTTTCGCAAATTTGAAAATATATATATATATATTTATATATATAAGGTGTGTGTGAACAATTTTTGTTTTTGTTACATTTCGATAGTTCTTGTCCGATTTTATCAGTTTTTTGCATTTCTATGTAGTAGTACATGTTAAAAAACAGGGCTCCTACTTTTGATAACAATATTCCTGTTTACAACTTACTCAGAGCTATAGCTTTATTTTAAGTTGATTTAATTAGTTTGAAGACTTGAAAGATCTCCGCAAAGCGTTGGCTTTAATTTGAGATCTGCCTACAACATTGGCTTTATTTCAAGTTAATTTATTTATGTAGTTTGAAGACTTGAAAGATCTCCGCAAAGCGTTGGCTTTAATTTGAGATCAGCCTAAAACATTGGCTTTATTCCTTTAAACAGTCTGACTACTTGAAAGATCTCCTCAGAGCTTTGGCTTTAATTTGAGATCAGCCTACAGCATTGGCATTATTTCAAGTTTATTCATTTATTTACTCTGACAACTTGCAAGATCTCCGCAGAGCATTGGCTTCAATTTGAGATCTACACAGAGCGTTAGCTTTACTTCAAGTTGATTTTTCTAATTTATTTAAGATTTGAGCTTTGACTCTCTCTCATTGATTTAGTTAAATTCGAAAAAATGAATATTGCAGATATTTCTTCAGTTTCTATGCTTCTTCAAGAAATGGAAACTTCTATCTCCAGTGACGCGGAGATAGTAGAGCAAAACCTCAAACCCGAGGAAACGAAGAAAAAAATTGAAGAAGTTAAAGAAAAATTATCACCTCTCAAGATAATGAGAGGAGTATCAAAAAGGAAAGTTACTCTCCTTTTCAAACAACTATTGGAAATTGTACAAACAGACGGAAGTAATTCACCTCTCATATCGTCTATGTTGGAAGAAGTATCGTCAAGACTTCTAGAGGTGCGTCAATATGACGGAGAGATAGAGGCATTAATATGCTCATCCGGTCTTCTCAAATATGATAACACCTTGCTCAATGAGGAGATAGTGAGTGCGTCTCACTATCATCTACAACAACAGAAGGTTATGAGCAAGTTTCATATATCTACTGAAAATTCATCTCGTCGTTCGTCAGCCTCCGGCTCAAATCCACAAGAGAACTTAGAGAACCAGTCGGAGGTAAAATCCATATTGAGAGGATTAGCCGTCAAGCAAGAGGTCAAAATACCTGCTTTAAAGTGTAAAACTTTTTCTGGAGAATCTGACCGTTTCCAGTTTCGATCGTTTCTACTATCATTTGAAAATGTCTTCGGAAGTCGGCAAGACTTAAGTGACGCCGCAAAACTTCAATATTTAAAGGCTCATCTATCAAGTATGGCATTAAAAGATGTAGAACATCTTCCTAATGTGGACGACAACTATGAAGTTGCCCTCCAAATTTTAAAAGATTTATATCTTGATGTGCCTTTTATTATCGATTCTCTATTTCACAAAATAGACACAGCTCCTGTCATAGACAATAAAAATCTTGAAGCAGTGAGAACTTTCATATCAGAAGTTCGTGCACACCTGCATGAACTTAAAGAATTCGAATTAGATTTTATGGAGGAGGGTTCAGCAGGATGTAAACTTCTAAGTCATATCGTGGTGGATAAATTGCCCTCAAGTTTCCTAAGGGAATTGAAAATTGAGACGAAGGTAGAATATCCTTCCATCAACATCATCTTCGAAAATTACCATATGGTTTTGAAATCTATGGAAAGAATCAGAGGGAAGAATCTATCACATGCATCTACATCTAAAAAATCTTCAAATGGAAGGAAAACATCTTTTCAAAATTCTGCGTACTCCAGACAAGAGAACACCACTTCTCCAAAAAAGTCGAATATATCTTCGGAATCTTCATCTGTAAAAGTGCAAACTGTGTGATGGTGCACATTTTATGTCTTCTTGCACCGTCCATTCGAATCCAGCCTCTAGAAAAGAGCGCTGTATAGAAATAGGACTATGCTCTAGCTGCTCCAGCACTAAGCATAAATCCAAGCAGTGTCCTGCTAAGAGATATGGACTTAGCCGCCCTTGCTTTTACTGTAAATGCAAGAAACACATATCTGCCCTTTGCTCATCTGAAACAAATGGAAAAAGGAAGAGTGAACAACATCGTAGAACAGATGACACACCTACTCCTTCATCTTCTCTTGCACAAACTGGGGAGGATGAATCACAACAAAGTCATCTATGCATCAACACAGGATCAACTCCTTCTGGCAACATTCTTCCAACTATCTCCCTTAAAGTAAAAAGGGGGAATAAGATTCAAGAAATAAGGGCTCTTCTAGGATTTTGGATCTCAGAGAAGTTACTTCAAAGGAAGTGTCATGGAGAAGCTAGGAGTAAATATTGCTTCACTTCCTCGTCAAAACACCACTGTAAAAACTTTTCTGGGAGAACAAACCAGAACAATGTACTCCATTGATCTGGAATTGAATTTATGTTGTGGGTCATATACCAAAATTCCTGCTCTTGTGGATCCCAATCTTGACGTCGGTTTTGAAGTCAAGGGATTGATGGGAGCCGTATATAATATACGAAGAAACAATTTTAAGATAGCCGATAGATTCTATCAAGGCCGTCATGGTGACATTGTCAACAATGTGGAATGTCTTCTGGGAATAGACGCTCTATATCTCATGAAGCATTTTAAAGTAGTCAATTGTTTGAAGAGGGAGTGCCATTGATTCTTGCCATGGTTTCGTTCCATTCGGACCAGTTCGTAAATTTTTAACTCCTTCTCAAATTGAAGTCATATTTGGAGAAGAAAATTCGAATAATCCTCAAAGAAAGAGGACTTCCTGACAACCAAAAAATTCCAGCTTGTTGTCTCCATCTCTTCTCAAATCTGTCAAAAAAATTCCCGAAAACATCGTAAATCTCATAGTGGATCCATCTCCTTCCTATTTCGACCCATTGATTCATACTCACTCAGACTTGGAACTTGATGTCGGCATAGAGAACATCTATAATTGGAATCCATTGGAATAAACGAAGAAGCTGACCAAGGTTCCATCGATACCATCTTCGAAAGTAGATTCCACGAGAGTATTGAATATAAGGAGGGTAATTATCATGTTGAGATTCCGTGGTATGAAGAGATATTGAAAGCTGTGCCTTCAAATCATCAGGTAGCATTAGCTGCTCTTCATCGTGTGACACAAAAACTTCATAACCAGGTCTCATTTCGGCATATGGAGACATATTTCGTCAGTACCTGGCTGATGGCATCATCGAGCCCGTCCATGTGTCTCCAAAAGATTTTCATAGATACATTTGGATCCTCATAGGCCTGTTATTAAGACTGCAGAACAAGTCACAACAAAAATTCGTCCTGTCTTTAATTGCAGCCTTCGCATCGGGAATAGTCCATCTTTAAACCAGGCTTGTTATCCTGGCGTAGATCTGATGGCATCTTTATTTCGATTATTGCTTCAATTTCGCACAAACAAATATGTCGTACTAGCAACATTTCGAAAGCCTTTTTGCAGATTCGTCTTAAAAAGATGAAGATCGTAATCGATTCTGCTTCTTCTGGGAAGAAGAAGGTGTGCTTCATACCTATCGTTACACCTTATCATTTTCGGGCTATCAGTAAGTCCTTATATATTTGGGAGCTGTTATAAAGCACCATGCAAAACAGTATCCCCCAGATCTCTGTTCTTACTTATT
>SEYY01007678.1:0-2500 GCA_009176605.1 Armadillidium nasatum
TGAAAGAATGTAAAACAAATAAAGGTACCAATCCTACCTAAACCTAACCTAACCTAACCTAAACCTAACCTATCCAAACCTACCTACCTAACCTAACCTAACCTAACCTAACCTAATCAACCCCTAAACCTAAAATTTAGGAATTATTTCAAACTTCTGAAAAAATTTCACTGCATCAATTTCATTTACTATTTGTTTATCTAACCAACAAATTATACTCAATATTCATTTATATTTCTTTAAATTATTATTCTATATCCTCTCAATAAATTTTTACAAAAAGAATTAAGTAAATAAAAAATGCTTCAAAATCGAAATCATATGAAGCACAAAAGTTAAAAAATGTCTTTTTTAAAATATTTTAAAAAATGTTTAAAAAAAAATATATAAGGAATACAACACTTCATATACTATTTTTTTCTTCGTTCCCGTATATTCCTTAAGGCCCTATATAATATATATATATATATATATATATATATATATATATATATATATATATATATATATATATATATATATATATATATATATATATATATATATATATATATATATATATATATATATATATATATATATATATATATATATATATATATATATATATATATATATATTATATATATATATATATATATATATATATATATATATATATATATATATATATATATATATATATATATATATATATATATATATATATATATATATATAATGAGGTGTGTAGTACTTTCATTTAATTTTAAAAATATATAAATATTTTAGAAAAAAAATAAAATGCAATTTATATTTATTCACAACAAACTTGACAACTAAATAAATTGAAGAACTAAATAATATTTCTTTTTTTAAAAAATTAATGAAATGGAAAAGAATTATTGAACTTCACAATATTAAAAAATACGAATAACGTTATTTTATCTTATATTGGGATTTTCAACTTTTTTAAGGAAATTATAACCACTAAAGAAAAATGTAAGAACTTTTGGGATATGAACCCATTTCAGGAAAATATATTTTAATATTTTGTATAAGAAAATAAATAGTTCATTTTCTGACTACCTGATTCACAAATTACTCTCTTTGTGCCTACTCTAGGGTATATATATATATATATATATATATATATATATATATATATATATATATATATATATATATATATATATATATATATATATATATATATATATATATATATATATATATATATAGAGAGAGAGAGAGAGAGAGAGAGAGAGAGAGAGAGAGCCTGTTGGAAGAAACCTAGACTTTGCAAGAAAGAATAAAAAAAAGTGAAAAAACTGAGAAATCTGAAAGAGACATGAGGAAGTTTGTGTTTAGGTGTGTGCGTGTGTGTGTGTGTGTGTGTGTGAAGAAGTGAAAAAATAAACGTCTCTTCATTTTATTGATCAATTTACAAGGTATTCTTGACTTGTATGCATTAAAAATAATCCATTTTATGAAAATAAATATTAATAAAGGAACAAATATATAAATAAACAGCAATTAAAAGTTAGTGAAAAATTCCCCCCCCCCCAAAAAAAAGATTTTTTTTTTATTGAAAAAGAAATTTGAAGTTGGATAAAAGCTCTTTCTGTATTCCCAGTCATTACTTACTACGTATAATTCTTCATTTCTGTCAATAATTTTATCACGTAAATAAATTCTTATTTCGAATACTTGCACCATTTTTGTTTTCTCATGCCCAACTTTATATATATATATATATATATATATATATATATATATATATATATATATATATATATATATATATATATATATATATATATATATATATATATATATATATGTATATATATATATATATATATATATATATAGTATATATATATATATATATATATATATATATAATGTGTGTGTAAATGAGCTTATTTTCATGGACTTGTGGGGGTTTGCCAATAAAACCTTTAATGTACGATTTTGGAAAGACTTTTCGTCTGTAAAGTTGTAGAATAAGAGGAAAAAGTGGTATTCCCAGAGTGACGATAGAGAAAGGGTGTTATTTATGACCAGAAGAGGGAAGGAATCGTTTGTGCATCAATCCGTCCTAAATTTAAAAAAAGAAAAGAAAAAGAAGAAAAAAAAACATTTGAAAGAATACTTTTGATGCTACTTGACCACTCAAATCCCCATTGGTCTCTTTTGTTTTTCTTTTGAATAAATGTTAAAATTGTTTGTTTATTGAGTATAAACTTTAGTAGAACTCGTGGCTTTCTGTGAGAGGAAACGATCTTTCTGTAGATAAATCCTTCCGTCTTTCTTGTTTTACTTTAATTCTTGTGTGTCTGTGTGTGTTTTTTTATTTGCATTTTAAGGTAATTTTTATAAACTTAAATTTCTCTCAAATTACACTTTTTTAAGGTTATCTTCCGTAAAAGTTATTCTGTTCTCATCCAGATCATCCAGAAAGATTTTCGTGTTTGCAGAAGCGAGACCGAGACAGAAAGTCTGTTAAAGACTGTCG
>SEYY01007678.1:12500-20000 GCA_009176605.1 Armadillidium nasatum
TTTTGTTTTGTACCTAGATCTAAAAAGGTTGCAATTGTATAAGCATCATCATTTTCCAGGTTTTCAAATCTGTCGTTCATCTCCTTCATTAATGTTTCAGTCATCCTTAAAACTCCCTTAGACTTAATAACATTTGTTAACACAACTTTCAATGTTGAAACAAGTGGCATCACATCTGACAAACATGATTCAGCTGAACTTATAGTCTTTGTTAATTCTTCAAAAGGCTTAAGGATATTAATACAATTATTTAAATGTATTTTCGTCAGCTGTTAGAGGCTTTATTTTTGTGCTGCTTGAAGCATAAAGGCAAATGGCCTCATTAATTTCGCTCATCCTCTCAAGCATATGCAAACTACTATTCCAGCGTGTTTGAATATCTTGCATGACAGAAAGTGGACGAACATTTAATCTTGTTTGTATTTTCTTCAGCTCATTTTGGCTACAACGGTGTGATTGAAATGCGTAGCAATTAACCTACATTTGGTTATTAAATCGGATACACATTTTTGACTCATAATGGAATTTTTAACTACTATCTGAGTTTGGTGTGCAAAGCAATCTACATTTTTCACTCTTTTATTTTTTTACTATCCGCAAATGCGGATGCGGTTGCGGTTGCGGATGTCCGCGGATGCGGATATTGGAAAAATGATGCGGATATCCGCAGTTGCGGATGCGGATGCGGATATCCGGTCACTGAAGAACCATCGAAAGAAAAGTTAGGAGGTGTCTTTGAGGAAGAGATTTATAAAACATGAGTTTTTTAAGAGTTGAATTTCACAAGGTTGAGACAACCCCACTTGAAAATTCTGTTCAGATCAGCAAGAATGGAATAGGAAGATGAAGACGAGAGGCAACTATAGATGCAAAAGAGATAGTAAATTTGAAATGAGTAGAAAAATGGAGGTTAGAATCATCGGTATAAGAATGGATAGTATTATGGACAGGAAATGAAGAAGCCACCCCATTAACAACAGCCGAAATAGAACGATTAGAAAGAAAGATAGACCTTAATAAGCAAAGAGAATGAAGAAACCCACAGGAGGGGAGCTTCGAAAGCAGTTACATATGTCATACCCAGTCAAATGCCTTAGATATGTCAAGCGCCACCGCACAAGTCTCCCCATGGTCCCTAAGAGCAGAAGACCATAAATCTGTGAGATAGTAAAGTATATCACCAGTAGGCCTAGAACATCAAAATTCATACTGATCATTCTGATGATCAGGAAGAAGGGAATGACATTCCAGATGATCTAAGAAATGAGAGTTGAGAAGGGTTTCAAAGATCTTTGACAGAATACAAGTGAATGCTAAAGGGCGATAGTTAGAAGGACCAAAGCGTCTACCTTTCTTCGGAATAGGTTGGACTAATGAGCGCTTCCAACACTGAGGGAAAATACTAGTACTGTGACATAGAGAGAAAAGTTGAACGAGGGACAGAGACAGCTCAGATGCGCTCTCCCTTAAAACTCGGGGAGAAATGCCATTCGGCTCGCTTTCCATCCTAACGTTCATAGATTTCAGAAGCCCATGCACCTGATCTATTGTAATCATAAGTAAAGGCTTGGGACATCTCAGAGGATAAGAAGTAGGAGGAGGATTGCCGAAATCGTCCAGGGTTGAATTAGAAAAGAACAAGAGGCCGAAGAGATTAGCCTTTTCAGTTGGAGTGTTAGCAACAAAATCATCAGAGCGAATAAGAGGAGGAAAGAAAGATTATATATATATATATATATATATATATATATATATATATATATATATATATATATATATATATATATATATATATATATATATATATATATATATATATATATATATATATAAAATAAATATTATTGTTCATGCAATAAAAAAAAATTAATCAAACATTAAACAACAAATTAATAACTTTAAAAATTTTATACATCCGCATTTAATAATTGAGGATGCGGGTATTGCAAAATCATGAACTGCGGAAGGTGATGTCAAATATAATTTCCAGGGGGACGCGCCCCTGTCATTGAGAACCCCAGCATTACAATATAAATTATTTACTCTTCTCTTCTATAAACGCAAAATTATATGGAACCTTTTTATATTGAGAAGGTTTAAAGGAGAAAGCTCTCTCTCTCTCTCTCTCTCTCTCTCTCTCTCTCTCTCTCTCTCTCTCTCTCTCTCTCTCTCTCTCTCTCTCTCTCTCTCTCTCTCTCTCTCATATATCTATATATATCTATATATATATATATATATATATATATATATATATATATATATATATATATATATATATATATATATATATATATATATATATATATATATATATATATATATATATATATATATATATATATTATATATATATATATATATATATATATATATATATATATATATATATATATATATTATATATATATATATATATATATATAATATATATATATATATATATATATATATATATATATATATGTTAAAATATTTTTGATTAAAAGTGGCGTCATTGGTTCGTTGGATGTGTCCCTCATCAAGTGAAGACCGGAATTAATGAACTGATTTTGGCCTTTGGGGACTACGAGGCTTACGAGATCCCCTTCCTACCTTCCTCCTCCTCCTCCTCTTCTTCCTCCTCCTGATCCTCCTTTTCTGCCACTCAATCCATGCGGTCTATTCACAAATCGATATTTCACATAAGATTCGCTTTCATTCATTAAATCGAATTGCCATATACGTTCTCATCATCTCACGCACACACACACACACACACACACACACACACACACACACACACACACACACACACACACACACACACACACACACACGCATATATATATATATATATATATATATATATATAATATATATATATATATATATATATATATATATATATATATATATATATATATATATATATATATATATATATATGATCTTTATAGGGGGAGGGAAGTAACGCTCCCGAGGCGATGAAATTACTCCCTATTGGGTATACGGGGTGTTAAGGGTACTTCTCCATCTCATCCTGGTACCATCCCAATGGAACGCTCCTCTTTGCACTCATGTACACTTTCCTCTACACAGAGTAGGCTCTCCTTTTACACCCAATTAACTCTATTTCATTCACACATCCCTTAAAAAACAAAAGAACTTGTTAATTATGTGGTCGACTTTGGTTGCCTCGGAGGATCCAAGAAGGGCGGATTCCAAAGATAGGCCCTCATCCACCCCTTCCCCCATTACCACTTGGGAGTTGGTGGCCTCCGGTGATGGGATTGGTGCCACCAGGAATTTGCAGCCGGCTATTCCGGATGCACGGTCTGTCTTTTTCATTAATTTCTGCAACATTCTCGGTCTTCATTCCAATCTCCACATTCCAATCTCTCTTCTTCTAGATCCCACCTCTTATTCTTGACCGAAACTCAGATGTTTGAGCGTTCTGATAGCAAACCCTATTCTGTTTCCTCCTATACTGTCTCTATCCTCAATTTTCTTCCAAAAGCGGTTGTTGCGCATACGTGCGCAACGATGTTGTCTGCTCTCGTGCCTCTAATATAGAGTCTTCCGAATTTTCCACCTTGTGGCTTAGGCTTTCTTGCATTCTACGACTAAATTCATTTGTTCTGTTTATTTATCTCCTAATTCTACTGACTATCCTAAATTTTTCGATTATTTAAACTCGAAAATAGAGCACGTTCTCTCTTCTTTCTCTGAAATCATTATATTAGGTGATTTCAATGTACACCACCGCCAATGACTTTCTTCTAGTTCTCATGATACAGCTGGTGAACGTGCCTTCCATTTCGCTATCCAAAACGACCTTGAGTATTTGGTGCAACTTTCTACTCGTATCCCTGATCGTCTTGGAGATGAACCCAACATTCTAGACCTTTTTCTAATCTTTAATCCTTCTCCTTATACTGTTAAACTCTTTCTTCCTCTGGGTTCCTCCGATCATCTTCTTATTTCTGTACCCTCTTCTATTTTTTCAAGTCTTCCGCAAGAAAGACCCCCTTCTGTTGAAAGGAAACGTTTGAGGCATATCGGTGCCGCAAGCTGGTCAGACTTGCGATCGTACTTCTTTGATTTCCCGTGGAATGATTATTGCTTCCATGGGAGGAGTCACTCGGAGTGTGCAGAACGCATAACCGAGGTGCTTCTCTCCAGTATGGAGGTGTACATTCCATTTTCTTTCCCTTCTACTAAACCTAACAAACCTTTATTTAACTCTACTTGTTTTCGTGCTATCGCCGCAGAGATGTTGCCTTCAGGGATTACCGTCGTCTTCAAACTCCAGAAATTCACGCAACTTATATTTCATCCCTGAATCGTACAAAATCTATCCTTCGCAACACCAAAAACTCTTTTCTCCGTCACAAATGAAATAATCTTTCTGGTTCCTCTTCCTCACGCTCTTTCTGGCATTTTGCAAACAATGTCAACTCTAACTTTGCTTCTTCCTCCTTCCCTTCTTTGGTTTCTTCCGAGGGCACAACTTCTAAAGCTGAACTCTTCGCTCAAACGTTTGCCTCTAATTCAACCTTAGACGATTCCGGAGCTATTCCTCCTCCTTCAATCCCCTCCAACTCATTTATGCCTAAAATTATAATTTCTTCTAAAGATGTGATTTCTGCTCTCTCTGAGCTTAATAATAAGAAGGCGTACGGTCCTGATGGTATTCCTCCTGTGGTTCTCAAATCTTGTGCTTCCGAGCTTGTACCCTGCCTTGGTAAACTATTTCGTCTTTGTCTTTCCACTTCGACCTTCCTTTCTTGCTTCAAACGTGCGCTCATTCAGCCTGTGCCGAAGAAGGGGGATTCCTCTCATCGCTCCAACTACCGTCAAATTTCTAAATTTTTCTCTAAATTTTTCGAATCTATCCTTAACAGGAGGATTTGGAAGCATCTCAATTCTTCAAATCTTATCTCTGATCGCCAGTATGGCTTTCGTAAGAAACGCTCTACTGGTGATCTTTCCCTTCTCTCTGACTCTTGGTTCTCTGCTCTTCGGCATTTCGGTGAATCCTTTGTGACGCTTGATATATCGAAAACCTTCGATAGAGTTTGGCACAAAGCTTTGATTTCTAAACTTCCCTCTTTCGGTATCTATCCTTCTCTCTGTGATCTTCTCTCCAATTTCCTTTCCACCGTTCTTCTTTTAAATCTATTAAAAATGATGTTCCTCAGGGTCAGGGTTCTATTCTATTATTTATTTTCATTAATGACCTTCTCTCTATTACTTCATCTCCTATCCACTCCTAAGCTGATGACTCCATACTTCATTACTCCTTTCAGTTTGAAAGACGTCCGTCCCAACAACAGTTAATAGACACAAGAATGGTAGCCTTGGAGCATCTAACCGCTGATCTTTCACATATTTCAAATTGGGGCAGAGAAAATATGGTTGTTTTCAATGCCTCAAAAACTCAATTCCTCTATCTCTCCACTCGACACAATTTTCCACACAAATATGATATCGTCTTCGAAAACTCACAACGCAAACCTTCATCTGTTCTTAATATTCTCGGTGTATCTTTTTCTCGTGATCTTTCTTGGAAAGATCACATTACTTCTCTTATCTAAACAAGCTTCTAAGAGGTTGGGTGTTCTGAGGAGCCTTCAAATTTTTTTTCGCCACCCTAGTTGCTTGATCTGTATAGGGGTGTTGTTCATCTCTATGTGGAGTATGCTTCACACATCTGGGGTGGCTCCACTCACACAGCTCTGCTTGAGAAGGTGGAGTCTAAGGCTTTCCGTCTCATCAACTCTCCAGCTCTTACTAACTCTTTCCAATCTCTTTCTGCCCGTCGAATTGTTGCGTTACTATATACTATCGCTATTACTCTCTATACTATCGCTTCTGAACTCTCTCGTCGCATACCTCCTTCACTTAGAAGAGTTCGGGCGACACGCCTTTCTACACAGTCTCATCCTTTCTCTGCCCAACTCTTCTACCACAGACTTAACCGCTATGCTCAATCTTACATATACTCTACTGGTAAAGTCTGGAACACACTCCCTTTATCTTCTTTTCCAACTTCCTTTGACTTGCATATTTCCAAACGCCGTTTATCCGGGCATGTTGGCCTCCTTCTGTTGTGGTAGGAATTTTCCCAACTCCGGCGGAATTAGGAAGGCCTCCGGCCTTTGCCCACCGGAGGATATATATATATATATATATATATATATATATATATATAATATATATATATATATATATATATATATATATATATATATATATATATATATATATATATATATATATATATATATATATATATATATATATATATATATATATATATTTTTTTTTTTTTTTTTTTTTTTTTTTTTTTTTTTTTTTTTTTTTTTTTTTTTTTTTATTAATATTAATTATAATATATAATATTATATATATATAATATATATATATATATATATATATATATATATATATATATATATATATATATATATATATATATATATATATATATATATATATATATATAAAATAAACAGCTTGATGTAATTTGTTATTATGCGTAATAAAGTTATAATATATCGAAAATTTGGTGTTGTGTAGAGTGATGATGTTTGATTTGTTCCTTGTTCAAATCATTCTTCTGCCTTTCCTATGTAAGCTTTGCAGAATTTTGCAATTTTTCATACCCGCACATGTGGATAATGTAATTTCTATTTTATATATATATATATATATATATATATATATATATATATATATATATATATATATATATATATATATATATATATATATATATATATATATATATATATATATATATATATATATATACTTTTTTTTCTTTTTAATATCTCCTGGGGATAAGGTGAGAAGTTCACATGGAATCTACCAAAGTTATCAGTTAAAGTTACAGATCCCTTAATCAAGAGCCGACATGAATTTTTACGTAGGGTTTGAAAGGGATTATATCATAAAATAAGAAAAACAGAAAAAAAGTGTTCCAGACTTTCTAGAATTGCACATGCAAAATGAGAGTAGATCTTGGGATCAGAAATAAGATTTACGAGTTGCACCAGCTCTCCTCAGGGGAGGAGGTATGTGATAGGAGAATTTGAAAGAACAGTGTCTTTTGTATTAGCGATGGTATAAGGAGAGTGATACTACATTGCGACGACAAGAAAGAGATTACAGAGAGTTGATGAGAAGAGGAGAATAAAAAAGACAACCTTTCAGGAAGAGGCTGTGAACCCCTGATATACGATGCTTAATTTATGTAAGAACGAACAATGCCTCTACTGTACAGACCAAACAAGTATGGTATCCTAATGATATTCCTGACGCCTCAGAACTCGTAAATTCTTGGAACCTTGTTTAGGTAGGGAAATAATGTGATTCTTGTGGGAAAGATTACGAAAATAGCAAATTCCACAGTATTAAGAAAATGGGATGATTTGAGTTGTATTTTTTCAAAAGTGAAATAATTGTGTGTAAAATTTTGCCTAGTAGATTGAATTGGGTTTTTGATGCATTAAATAC
>SEYY01007678.1:25000-32500 GCA_009176605.1 Armadillidium nasatum
TTTACTTTCTTCACGCTTTTCTCGCTCAATCTCTTACCGTTCTTTATGCTTTTAAGCTTAGTTTTTATTCAGTATTATTCACAAGCACACATACACACATAAGTGCATGATAGATATACATTCTCTATTACCTTAACCTTGGTTATGACTTACTCTCTCTCTCTCTCTCTCTGAAACACAATAACAAACAGATGTATACATTCCCATACGCTCATTTACTATCATATTGCCCGCATATACACATACATACACGGTAGATATGCATTCCTCTTTCTCATTTAATGCTATTCTGCCCGTTATATCGCTATTCAGGGTCTTATATTCATTATTATTATTATTATTATTATTATGTTAATGGTAATAGTAACAGTATTAGTATTTTATGCCCTAAGCCCTCTACACAGTATACTTTGTTATTTACAAGATGTTACTCCCTATAGTAGCAGTTCAACATACCCTATTGCCCTTTAGACAACTTTATCATTACGATATCAGCTGTAGAAGTAGTAGTAGTAACACTATTTAAAACATCAATGCGATTACTATACACAATATCATGCTTCTTGTAAGCACCATCTTTCACACACACACGAACACACCTCATAAACGCAGCCATCGCTCTAAGACTAGCACCTTGAAAATAGGAGTAAAATGGCATGGTGTAATGGCAAGAAAAATTATTACTACTATTACGATTAACATAATTGTAATAATAATAATAATAATAATAATAATAATAATAATAATAATAATAATAATAATAATAATAATAAAGATGGTAAAAGAATTAGTAATTATAAGATTCACAGGATTAAGTATTTAACAAGTTAAATATTTTTCGGGATCGTATATTTCATAAGGTATGAAAAGGCAAACCCAGCGGGTGCTGGTACTGATGCAGGTGTGTGGCAAAGTGGTGGTGTGGTTGTGCGTAGAGAGAGGCAGGCTACTTTACGCGTCTTTACGAGAATGAGGCTAAGGTGTTATGCGGCTATCATACCCCTTCACAGGCATACCGACATGTGCATATAATTCTATAATTTTCTTGTTTTTTTTTTAAATTTTTCGTAGTTTTTATTTTTAAATTTTTTTTAAAAAATTTTTTTAATTTAAAAAAATTTTTTTAATTTAAAATTTTTTAAATTATTTTCTAATTTTTTTTGCATTTTTATTTTTATTATATTATATATATATATATATATATATATATATATATATATATATATATATATATATATATATATATATATATATATATATATATATATATATATATATAATATATATATATATATATATATATATATATATATTATATTATATATATATATATAATATAATTATATATATATATATATATATATATATATATATATATATATATATATATATATATATATATATATATATATATATATATATATATATATATATATGTATATGTGTGTGTGTGTGTGTGTGTGTGATGAGCGTGTATGCGTACTAGAATGTGTATTTATTGCTTTGATCTACACACATCGTTTCCTTGATTATATTTTTGTATATGTTCGAATGTTTATTTTGCGTAATGTACTTTTATATGTTTGTATGCTTGTTTATGTATGTGTGTGTGTGACTGCGGATAATGGATGTATGTTTATATACTTCAATGCTAATTTTTAATTGAAAATAAAATCATTTTAAAAGTGTAAAAATAATAATAATAATAATAATAATAATAATAATTCGAAAAATCAGTTTACTTTTCGCTTAAAATGATATCTAATATTTTTTACGTTATATTGTAATTATTTCATTTTAAATGATACTGCCTCTCCAACCTCATGAGGGGAGCACAATTTTCATGGTGGCCTTGAACACTCCCCAAGGGGCCAAAAAAGAGTATAGGCCTGCCGAATAGCTTCACGAAAGAGCGTGAGGTCTGACAAACTGTCGGAGTTTTAGCGACATTTTGACAATCTGGCTCCCGTCAAAAGTGTAATACTGAAGGGTAACCTGAAGTTTGAGTTCTCTTTAATTCTCGAAGGGCGTACAAAAACGATTGAAATACTTTTAAGTTTTAAGTAAAATTAATCGCTGCCGAAGGGAATGCGAACTCGACTCCGTAATCTGGCAACTTTACCATTTAAGCTGCCAATGATCCGTTACATATAGATTGGAAAATCGAGAAAGGGTAGCCATATGTATGCGGTTCTAGAAGGAATAATACAATGCTGATCAATTTATTATTATTATTATTATTATTATTATTATTATTATTATTATTATTATTATTATTGTAGGAACTATAAAGTGTCCAACACTATTAAACCATTATAAAGTTGTTCCATGTGTACCTCAGGGAAGTATATATGTATGTTTTCTCCTTTGTATTTAGCGTTGTCCCTTTACGCTTTCTGAGGGAAGGACGGAAAGGAGAACTGTGGCTATAAGAGGTATTAATTATGGAATGAGAAGGTAAAAAAAAAATAGAGAAAGAAGAGGGACAATGACGGAAGTGAGAAATGAGAAGAAAAATCGATGAGACATTCAGAAAGAAGGGCTAAAATTGAGCTCGAAAATGGAGGAGGAGGAGGACAAGAGAGGTTGAAGAACCACGAAGGCAAACATGCATAAACAAAGGCAGCAGTGGTCAGACGATAAGGGGAAATTAAAGGGACGAACGTACAGGGTCTTCCTTAGTATTGAAGGAAAGAGAGTAGGAGTCTGTAGAGCGGAAAACGCAGAAAATGATCGCTTCATTCTCGTAAAAGAGAAGTAATAATCTCATGACTACGTACGTATACGAGGGTAAAATCACCACATACGCACAAACACACACACGCACGCACGCACGCACAAGTGGAACGATTTTGTTTTTTGAGGATCCATGAACTCTTTCTTGTCCAACGTAAATTGTGTTTTGCAAATCCAGCCTTTATAATTGCAGATTTATAAATAAATAAATTTTTTTCTCGTAAAACATAAAATACGTTTATTATTAATATTTTCATAGTGACAGGCCTGTTACTTGTAGAAAAAATGACTCATATATATATATATATATATATATATATATATATATATATATATATATATATATATATATATATATATATATATATATATATATATATATATATATATATATATATATATATATATATATATATATATATATATATATATATATATAGATGGGTAGAAGATATTTAACTTATGTTAGAGAGTTAGTTGTATTTTTATTTTTGAAGAATATCACTAATACTGGTTACGGTCACTAACGTAAGAATAAAATCTATGACGATGATGATGGTCTTTCTAATAAGGTTGGGTGGATGACGCAGCTTCATCCGCTGGATAATGAGGCCACAAAATCGGTTTTCCTGATGGAGTGGAGAGAATCTCATTAACCGTGAGCTACTGCTGGAGGCTGCTGCACCTCCTACCTCCCCCCTTCTTAACGTTCCCCCCTCCCGGGTCTTTCCTTCTTCTCTTCTGTAGCTTGACTCGCGTTTCTCACTTTTTTCAAAAGCATTTTGCCTCATGACTCAAAAGGTGATTAAATTTTTTTCTTTTTTTTTTCTTTTTCTTATTTTTCAATAGAGATCAAATTATCTTTTATATCGTTATATATATTGTATATATATATATATATATATATATATATATATATATATATATATATATATATATATATATATATATATATATATATATATATATATATATATATATATATATATATATATATATATATATATATATATATATATATATATATATATATATATCCTCCGTTGATAATTTTTTATTTTTTTTTATTTTCAATGTTAATATCTTTTTAGTGTTTTACTTTTTAAATTTTAAATTATAGGGGTTTTAAATGCTGTTATATATATATATATATATATATATATATATATATATATATATATATATATATATATATATATATATATATATATATATATATATATATATATATATATATATATATATATAGGTCAGACTGCACATTAGGGGCCATGCATAACTCAAAAACTACTAACCCTACATTAAAAAGGATTATATTTTTGAAATCCTTGGGTCATTTCCAGTAAGAAAAGTATAAAAAAATTGTTAAAAAAAATTAAAAAAAAAAATGTTTAAAATTGTACGACAAGTTGGAAATTAAAATCTTTCCATTGTGAGAAATTTGTGTCAGTTCGCTTTTAGACACGAGGCGGTGAAGTTGTCGTTAAATGAACCACTTAAATATTTCAAAAAAAGAACATGTCTACGGGGGGCTCTGCCCCACGTACCCCCCGACCCGTGAGTGATGATGATATTGTCGACTACTTTTCCTGTCGACGAATTGGGGTATTTCCCATTTTTTCCAATTTCGAAATTTTTTTAAAAAAACGGACATTGCCAGAGGTACGATTCTCGCGAGACTTAAAAATAAGTAAACTTTACTTATATAAACTTTTTTATTATAAGAATTTATTTTTTATTTCCCAATTTTTTTTAACCTAAAATTCGACAAGGATTTCAAAAATATAATCCTTTTTAATGTAGGGTTAGTAGTTTTTGAGTTATGCATGGCCCCTAATATGCAGTCTGGCCATATATATATATATATATATATATATATATATATATATATATATATATATATATATATATATATATATATATATATATATATATATATTATATATATATATATATATATGGCCAGACTTTACATTAACGGCCATGCATAACTCAAAAAGTATTAATCTTACATTAAAAATGATTATATTTTTGAAATCCTTATTGAATTTTAGGTAAGAAAAATTGGGAACTGAAAAATAAAATCTTATAATAAACTTTATTACATAAATAAA
Source organism: Armadillidium nasatum (assembly GCA_009176605.1). Lineage (NCBI taxonomy): Eukaryota > Metazoa > Arthropoda > Malacostraca > Isopoda > Armadillidiidae > Armadillidium > Armadillidium nasatum. The sequence goes on from SEYY01007678.1 coordinate 29,851, forward strand.
TTTTACCTCTTTAAAAGCCTCGCGAGAATCGTGCGCCTGGCAATGCCATTTTTTTAAAAATGTTTAGAAATTGGAAAATATGGGAAATACCCCAGATCGTCTTCAGGAAAAGTAGTCTACAGTATCATCATCACTCACGGGTCGGGGGGTACGTGGGGCAGAGCCCCCCCTACACATATGTTCTTTTTTTGAAATATTTAAGTGGTTCATTTAACAACCTCCCCGCATCGTGTCTAAAAGCGAACTGACACAAATTTCTTACAATCGAAAGAGTTTAATTTGCACGTTCTCGTACATTTCAAAAAAAAAAAATTTGTTATTATTTTTTTAACAATTTTTTTTACTTTTCTTACTGTAAATGACCCAAGGATTTCAAAAATATAATCCTTTTTAATGTACGGTTAGTAGTTTCTGAGTTATGCATGGCCGCTAATGTAAAGTCTGACCTATATATATATATATATATATATATATATATATATATATATATATATATATATATATATATATATATATATATATATATATATATATATATATATATATATATATATATATATATATATATATATATATATATATATATATGAACGGAGAGGACAGCGATATTAATTCGAACAATTTACGTTTCTTCAAAGTTTGTTAAAAGGTTGAAGAAATAATTTCGTTGTAGGAAATCTTGAGTCTCGAATGGCAAAAACATTTCACAATGAAATGTCGATCATTTTATTCATTGTCGCTAATCTAACTTGTAAGCGAGAAATGTTGACAGGTTTTTTTTTTTTTTTTTTTTTTTTCATGAAAATCTGGATTTACATACCTCTTAATTTAAGGGAGATTTTCAGAGAATGCTGCGAAAATCTTGATTTTTGTGGAATGCTTTTCTCTAAACAAAATTCAACTGACATATAAAGAAACGTAAATATATATTAAAAATTAATTTAATCATTTAGCTAATAAATTTATTTATTCAATTAATTTAAGCAATATCAGAAAGGAATATAAGAATAACATAAACAATATGGGAATATAAGATAACGCATCGCGAAACAAAATTTTTTAGAGTAATTTATTTACAGACATTATTACAAGTATTGAAACTAGGGATGGAGCGATACCAAAATTTTTACCGATACCAATACCGATACCCGATACCCAATACCTGAAAATATACCGATACTTACCGATACCGATACCGATACTTTATCCATTCATATACCAAAATTTTTACCGATACCGATACACGATATCTGAAAATACACCGATATACCGATTACCGATACCGATACCGATACTTCACTCCATCCCTAATTGAAACCAATGAAAAAAACCGTTGATTTATAATAACTAATTTGCTTCTTTAAAAACAAATTAATGATCAAAAAGTACAAAAATAATTACACGTAATAATTTATATTAAAATGTTTAGAGTGAGTGTTTAAAAAATTGCCATGGACTGACTCCTCCATACTTGATTACATCAAGTTACCATTTAAGATTTATAGCAACGAAAATTAAGGATATATATTTTTATCTTCAACTTTCGCTGCAGCGAGCAGAAAATTTCTGCAGCTAAACTCACGGAACACGATTCGTGGAACGTTTTGCTTGAAGAAACTTCAAAATCTTTAAATAATCTTTTCCGTTGAACACAATTAATTAATTTTCTTTATTCATTTAAAAAAAATAACTTTTCCTTAAAGTGAAATTGTTATTTATTAATATCGCTGTTAAAATTTTAAATTTAAATAAATTATTTACTCAATTAATGATTTATTTTACGATGCATGGAAAATGCATATAATATTTTATATAGTATTTCAATACACGTTAATTAAATTAAATCTTATTTTGTATATAAGATTTTTTTTTTTTAATTAAATACTGTGAAAATAAATACAAGTCAGGGTTTTAATGTATGATTTTACATATATATATATATATATATATATATATATATATATATATATATATATATATATATATATATATATATATATATATATATATATATATATATATATATATATATATATATATATATATATATATATATATATATATATATATATATATATATTTATATATTTTACCTTTGGTGGGCAAAGGTCAGAAACCTATCAAATTTCCACAAGAGAAAAGAGCAAATCGAGATCCTGGTCAGATTAAAGGCCGACATGTCCCGAAACACGGTGTTTGAAGGTGTGTAAGTCCCAGGAAATTGGGAAAATAGATGAAGTTTCAAGAGAGAGTTTCAAGGTAGGTGACAGTTTGTTAATGTTTAAGTCTTAGACTCAACCATATCCAAAAGAAAGGTGGAACCGGAACCACTCCAAATGTGCGAACAGTACTCCATGCAAGGTACGGATAAGACCCTTATATAATTGGAGTAACTGTTTACAAGAAAGAAATTACTGCAATCTGAACAGAACAAATTTTTAGAGGCCACCTTAGCAACCTTTGTAATATGATGTTTCCAAGATAATTTATTGTTTATGTTCATATCAAGAATATTTATGTTGTTCGCAGGTGAGACTTGAGAGACGTCGAAGGAGATAGAAAAGTTGGGAGGTATTTTTAAGAGAGAGTTGTGAAGTTGAGTTTTCAAAGAATTGAATTTCACAAGTTTGCGGTGACCCCACCGGGAAAT
>SEYY01007678.1:35000-44720 GCA_009176605.1 Armadillidium nasatum
TTCTAATCGCTCCATTTCAGCTGTTGTTGATGGAGCGACTTCTTCTTCCTTTCCTATCAATAGTGGTGTTCCTCAGGGTTCTGTCTTATCTCCTACTCTATTCTTACTTTTCATTAATGATCTTCTCAGTTGCTCATCTAATCCTATACATTCATATGCCGATGACTCAACCCTCCATTCTTCTACTCATTTCAAATCTGCTCCTTCCTTTGCTTCTAGAGTTGCCTCTCGTCTTCATCTTTCCGATTCCATTCTTGCAGATCTGGATAGAATTTCCCAGTGGGGTCGTCTCAACCTTGTGAAATTCAACTCTTTAAAAACTCAACTTCTAGAAATCTCCCTCTCAAAGACACCTCCTAACTTTTCTATTTCTTTCGACGGTTCTCCCGTCTCTCCTGTTGACAATATAAATATTCTTGGCCTTAACATAAACAAAAAAATGTCTTGGAAACCGCACATCACAATGGTTGCTCGGGCGGCCTCAAAGAAGCTGGGAGTTCTGTTTAGACTGCGAGAATTTTTTTCTTCCTCGCAGTTACTCCAATTATATAAGGGTCTCATCCGCCCTTGTATGGAGTACTGCTCTCATATCTGGGGTGGCTCAGGCTTCACCCGTCTTTTGGATAGGGTTGAGTCAAAGGCTAAAAGACTTATAAACTGTCCCGCTCTTTCTAATTCTCTTGACTCTTTATCTTTGCGACGTGAAGTTGGTGCCTTATCTCTTTTCTATAGGGACTACAGCGGCAAATGCTCGAGGGAACTATCCACCCGTGTACCTCCACCTTTACGGCGTCCTCGCAGCACAAGGGGTGCAGTGTCAGCGCATCAATTTTGCGTGGACATATGCAACTCCAGGCTTGTTCGCTGTGGTGCCTCCTTCTTTCCAGCCACCTCTGTTTTGTGGAATTCTCTTCCATCTTCTGTGTTTCCTGCTGAATTTAATCTCCATTCCTTTAAGACCCACGTCTGTGCTCACCTGCGAAATTTGGGTTAGGTGTGGGTTGTGGGTTATGGGTTGTTTTTATCTCTTCTTTTTTTCTGAGACCCCCTCCTTGAATAGGGCTATGCCCGTGAGTGGTGGTGATGTGTAAATAATATATATATATATATATATATATATTATATATATATATATATATATATATATATATATATATATATATATATATATATATATATATATATATATATCTGAGATAGTTTCTTTCCTAGTGAACCTTAATTAATTAGAAAGGTTAAAGCCAATACCAAGGGTTTCCACATACACATTTAATACACTGTGAACGTTTAACACCGTATCTCGGTCCATCTTCAGCACTAACTATATGTTGCAAATTTCTGTTTTAAAATTCAATCAAAATATAAATTCATTAACTATATATAAGAAATTTAAAATAACAATAATTGCAATAAAAAGTAAAAATAAAGTAACTATTATTATTGAAATAACAAATAAAAATAAAAAGTCTGGACTATATTGGGAAAAAGGAGTTCATTGAGGTGAAAAGGACAATAAAAGAAGTTTTATCATTTAAAGATGAGCAGTGAGTTTTTATATATAAAACTTCAAAATCCTATGATCAAGAAGGAAAGCTGCATGTTGAAGAACAGATAAATTTAATGAAGAAAAAGGATGGGTATGTCTATGGTCTTTTATGGCAGAGTGTACAGAAGAGCAAAGAGGATGGTCTGTTTTAAAGAAAACTCCTCTATGCTTATCAGTCCAAACTTTCAATTGTAGACAAATTTGGCCTGCATATGCCACATTACAGCTGGTACACTTAAATAAATAAATTAATGAGGATCTGAGAAGCATTGGGTGAGATTCTTTGTGTCTGAAGAAACTATTAATTGAGAGGGAGTTAAAATTTATAGAAATGAACTGGCGTTGCTGGAATATAGCTTCAATTACTGTAAGAATATTTCTATTATGTTAAGATGTAAGTGATCCTATGTACAGAAAGTTTTAAGTATTAGTTTGTTTGGGTACAGTTGGAAAAATGAAGAGTTGGTCTGAAGATATTAGTGAGACACTCGTTAATACTTTTTTCACTTGGAACTTTGGGAATAAATCAAAATGGAAAAGTATTTTAATAAATTTTCTCTCTGTATGGATATATATATATATATATATATATATATATATATATATATATATATATATATATATATATATATATATATATATATATATATATATATATATATATATATATATATATATATATATATATATATATATATATATATATAGTGATGGATCACATGTCATATTTTCTCATTTGCGGATGCGGATGTAGAATTTTCGTCAAGTGCAGATGGGGATGCGGATGCGGATGTTAAATTTTCGAAAGTGCTGATGTTGAATTTTCGAAAGAAAGTGCGGATGGGATGTTATGTTAATTTTGATGAGGATGCACAGCTGGATGCGGGTGCCATCAATATATATATATATATATATATATATATATATATATATATATATATATATATATATATATATATATATATATATATATATATATATATATATATATATATATATATATATATATACAGAAAAGGAATTTCGATACTTTTATTCTTTTTACGAATAATTTTTAAAATTCTGCTAACATAAGAGTGTATGTTGTATATCCTATTATTATTATTATTATTATTATTATTATTATTATTATTATTATTATTATTATTATTATTATTTTATTATTATTATTATATTATTATTATTATTATTATTATTATTATTATTATTATTATTATTATTATTATTATTATTATTGCAACTTATTGATACTACTATTAATTCTATTTTAAAATTATTTGTTTAAGTTATCCTTCCAAGATTTTTTGTTAAATAAATGAGAGAAATTTTCTGTTAATTAAATTGTGAATAATTGAGTATTATTTGAGTGGTCGTTTAAAATCGTAATAAAAAGCTGTTGTGTTTAGTCAAATTTTGACATTTTCGGTATTATCCTTTCTTTACTTTTCGTGGGAGTGTTACCATTCTTTTCGATCTTTCATTCTAATTTTACATAATTGAATGTTTGCCTGACAAGACTACAGCCCCTCCCCCCACCCTCAAGGGTGGATGAGTATTTTTGCCGTATTGAGAAATTAAAGAAAGATAATAATTTCACACAAACACTCATTGTTAACTGATTTAGGACTAATATTATTTTTGAATTGAATGAATATTAACATGTAAATTCTCAATAATTTACTTTGGGTGAAAATTTGACTATTTTTATTACTATTCTTTTGAAGTTTTTAAACAATATAGAGCCTGTTTGTTTTGTATATATTATCATGCAAGATAATTAAGAAATGAGAAGCGGTATCCAATTTTGGGTTTCACGATTAGAACAGAAATTTTTCAGAAAAATAATTTGAAACTTTTATTTTGATTTTCTGGTATTTTAAATTTTTTTTTTCAATTTATATATAAAAACAATTAGTTCTACTTAATTTTGACTTAAAAAAATCTTATCTACGCATTTTTAAAAATTTAAAGATAATTATATCCATATAGGTAAAGTTGAATATTTGAGGGAGTCGGGTCCCTTCTAAATTTGCCTTTAGCACTTGTATGCTTTCCAATCTCTGAATTAAAAAAACCTTTTCTATACTTTGGTTTAATTAAAATTGATTTTTCTTCCTTTTTAAGTAGACTAAAAATTCTCTACGTTGGAAGTGTTAAGTTGTTCAATACTTTACAAATTACCAATAAAATCAAGAGTCAGATTGTTTTACCTGGAGAAGAAAACCTTTTTCGGTTCGGATTTTAATCACTTTATTTCACAATTCAACTCGGCAAACTGTTCCAAAGAAAATATTTTATATCTCTATTTTTAAGAATTTCAAAAATCTAATATATATATATATATATATATATATATATATATATATATATATATATATATATATATATATATATATATATATATATATATATATATATATATATATATATATATATATATATATATAATAGGCTCGGGTCCAAAATACAGGCTGCTGTACTTATTGAAAAGTACGAGTACTTTAAATTTGTTCAATTACAAGTATAGGAAATATGAATTGTACTTAAGTATATTTAATATTTTTTCTTCTTATAAAACCATCCTCATTTAACATGTAGAATTTGACCATTGAGATTCATTCCTAAATTCGAAATGTTAACAATATAATAAAATATACAAGAATTTATTTAAATGTAAATTGTGAATAAGAAATAATTGAAAATAATTAAGCTGTTATTATTTATGTAAGAGTTTTTTTAATTTTTATTCCCCCAAATGTTAAAATTAAAAGCCTAATTCTACGTATTGTTGCATTTCACAAACTTTTGAGTTTCATAATTCTTTGCCAGTCATCTGTGAGGGCGAAAGACTTTTTCCCGTGACGCTGAAGATTATTTTCATAGGTGCACAAGATGCTGAAATTGCTAAAATATTTATGTGCTGCAGCTTTGCCAGTGTTGAAAACATCTCTATGATTTTTCCAATATATCTGTACATCCCTTCAAAAATACAAGATTTACTGAAAATATTTTGAATTTCAATATTAATGTGCTCCATCATTTGGTATGCGTCTGCCGAGTTTTGAGTTGAAGAAATCATATATCAGAACAGTTTCTTCCTCTATGGTTGAGGGTTTCCTGAACTTGATTTCCATATATCGTCTGACAACGCAATAATGATAGAAACTTTTGCAGCTTCTTCGAAAATTAACTGACCTTCTGTTGCCTTTTCCCTTTTACGAGCACCTGTCCACCTTAAACCTAGAATCTATTACACTTGCCAATTGATAAGTTTTTATATTTTCATACAAATGAAGACGCTTGTAAGTGAATTTTTTAATCCAAACATTAGTGCACTTAAGCTTGATAAAACAGAGTTTTGCAGTCACATCTTCAAAAAATTCAAATATTTCTGGCAAATCTATAAGAATATTTCGGTTATATTCCATCTACGATTTATACTAATTCTCCTGAAAATGCAAACCTTTTCAGCTATCTTTTTTTTAACGCTAATTCCGTCCTAAATGATTCTTGCATTTCTCCTTCTACTCTTTTATTCAGGTGTACCATGTCTCTATACCTGTGATTACACACGATCGGTTGAGATCTTGAGATCTATGAACCTCATTCCTCTCCGTTTTCTGAGGAAGCGTGCGTCTAAACTTGCGCCTGGACTCGTTCGACAGTACTCAGTATGCCTCAATATTAATACTTTTCCTCAATGCTGAAAGTTCACATATGTTCAGACCATCCTAAAGAGAGGTCTTCGATTTGATCCTTACAACCATCGTCCTGTAGACTGTAGATATGTTTTGTTTAAAAGTCTTTGAATTCACTCAACTCATATCCTGGATCATCTGGAATCTATTTCTCTTCTTTCTGATCAGTATGATTTTCGACGATTGAGGTAAACTGGTGACATATATCCCTATCTCTTGATTTATGTTATTCTGACCTTAGGGACTATGGGGAGTCTTATTTAATGGCGCTTGATAATGTCAAAAGCTTTTGACCCAGTATAGCACACTTCACTACTCTCTAAGTTCCTTTCCTTTGTGTTTCCTCCTTCTCTTTGTTTACTCATGTTTAGTTTTCTCTCAGATCATTCCATATAGGCGCTAGTTGACGGGGTGACATCTTTCTCTTTTATTATTAATTGTGGTGTTCATCAGGGGTCTATTTTATTTTCAACTTTATTCTAACTTTTCATCAATGATCTCATCTGCACTTCAAACTTTTTTCATTCTTATGCCGATGATTCATATCTTCATTCATCTCTTCTTTTCAAATGAGTTTCATCTTTTGCATTTAGAATCGTTTCTCAACTTGAACTTTCTGACTCTATTATTGCCGATCTGGATTGGATTTCTGGTGGGTGGGTCACCGCAACCTAGTGATATTCATCTCTTTTAAAAATTCTAACTTTTTCGCAGCTCCCTATCAAAAGCACTTTCCGTTTTTCCTATCTCCTTCACCATCTCATCCTTCTCAATTGCGAACAGCATAAACATTATTGGTTTGAACATATGAACACAAACAATAAAATGTCTTGGAAACCTAATATTACAATGGTTGCTTCAATGAAATTTTGAATTTTTTTCCTTTGAACAATTACTCCAATTATATAAGGGTCTTTTCTCCCCTTGTATGGAGTACTGCTCTCACATTTGAGAGAGCTCAGGTTCCACTCGTCTTTTGGATTGCACTCCCATAAGAGATTTGCGTTAGGCTCGGGCTTAGGTGGCCTTTATTTTATTTTATATTTCTCTCCCTGCTTGAAAAGAATCCTGCCAGTGAGTGATGGCAAAGCTTCAAAAAAAATTTGGAAAGCAAAAAATAATAATAATAATAATAATAATAATAATAATAATAATAATAATAATAATAATAATAATAATAATAATAATATAATAATAATAATAATAATAATAAAGAGAAATTTAGCTAAATTCAAGAACTTATAAAAAAAAATCATAGATATGAGTATCAGACATTCATTTGATTTTCTTTCCAGGATAAATATTTTTTTAAAGGATTTTGATTAAAATTTAACTTTTACTTAAAGTACTTTTTTTATAAGTACATTAGGGACAAGTACAAGTACTTTTGATTTTTCAAATTTTCAAATAAAGGTACTTGAACTTGGACCCAAGCCTTATATATATATATATATATATATATATATATATATATATATATATATATATATATATATATATATATATATATATATATATATATATATATATATATATATATATATATATATATACCCTCCTCCATTGAGAAAGCTCGTGCGACACGCCTTTCTACACAGTCTCATCCTTTCTCTGTCCAACTCTCCGACCCCAGACTTAACCGCTATGCTCAGTCTTACATATACTCTACTGGTAAAGTCTGAACACACTCCTTCATCTGTTTTCCCAACTTCCTTTGACTTGCATACTTTCAAACGCCGTGTATCTGGACACGTCGGCCTCCATCGACCATGATTATAGATCCTTCCCAACTCCGGTGGAATTTGGTAGGCCTCTGGCCTTTGCCCACCGGAGGAATATATATATATATATATATATATATATTATATATATATATATATATAATATATATATATATATATATATATATATATATATATATATATATATATATATTACTACAATAGTACTGTATTTATTTGTTGTTCATCGCTTGATCTTCTTAGGTAGCGGAAGTGGTTAGATTTTGTTCCTATTCAAATGAAATAATTTTACAGATAAAATAAATTGAATGTTTGCTTTACAAGAACTTCACTCCAATTGCACTATGTTCAAATTATGATCATAAATGACTTATATTCCATACAGTCGGACTGACTGAAAGTGGAACTTCTTCTAGAAGAATGTTTGTTTTTGTGTAAAAGAATGTCCTTGTATATGTTGATTGTGTGTTAGTTTTGAGACTGTTGCGTATATATACATTGCCAGAAAAGCATATTTTATAGACAGTATAAGCAATCATAGTTTGTTTACTTTTTGGTTACTGATCAAACTCTACTACCATTCTGGTAAATTACACTTCCTCTAAACCACGTCAGAACTCTACCATGATAAAAAAATAAAATCGAGGAAACTATTAATCATGACAGTGGGATCTAATGAGATTGCGGGTTGCCATCTGAGATTTCTGTATTTATTTATAGTTGTATTCGTTGTTGAGGTATTTATTTCCAGCGTTATTTTTTATGATCTTCTTCTATCATTTCATCCATCTAAGTCTTTTAAACTTTTTCTCTCGCTCTGCCTCACAGTTTTTGTCTTTACGACTCTTTTGCATTATATATTTATTACTCCTCGACTTCATCCTTAAGGTTTTCTCAACTCACTTATTTTTTTTTTTTATTTTTTTTTTTTTTTTTTTTTTTTTTTAACTATGTTTTAAATGTCTAAGCGTAGCATTTTTTTTTTTTTTTTTTTTTTTTTTTTTCTTTTGGTACACTTATTGTTCCTCTCTCTCTCTCTCTCTCTTTCTCTCTCTCTCTCTCTCTCTCTCTCTCTCTCTTTGACTGATTTTAACATAAATTATTTTTTTTCCTTTTAAAGTTTTTCATCTTCCGATCTAAATATGCATCAGTAGCTTTTCGATACCGAGAATTTGTAAGAAATATATCCACATTACTTTTTTTTCATCATTTTAAGATTTTTTTTCCGATCTTCCCAAAACTAATCGGTATATTTTCTATTTCAAAGTTTCCTTATTCTTAATATTAAGATCGTATTAATTTATACGTGTAATTAAATGGTAAATGACAATGTTTTTTAGTTCCCTCAGTTCTTACCTTTTGTTTCTATTTTAGTTTATGTATACAATCTTGTTCCTATAATTTAGTGCCTAAATTTTCAAACCTTTCCCAAAATAAGGAAGCTCGTTCATGCTTTACACTAACTGCCTCAGTTTGTATGAATAACTTTAATTTAAAAAATAAAAACACACACACACAGCTCACATCCAATAACCTTTGTAGTATACTTGTTTCGCTATTTAACCTTTAAAAAAAAGAAAGAAAGTAAAAAAATATAAGCCACAAGACACAGGACATCATCACCTAATCCCATCACGGGCAAAACTTTATGAAATATCTTTCCCTTTTTTCTCCTTGTAATTATAATTCATATTTACTCCTTATCCACATGTAAGGCACTACTCGTTTACTCTTCACCAACTATAACAAATTATACATCGAGTGTAACATGACTGAAACAGCTGTCATGGATCATTTTAAGGATGACTAATTTAAAATCCATGTGTTTGTGTCTGTTTGTTTGTATGAATGTGTTTCCGAGGTATTTATATTAAAAGAATCTTCGTAGTAAGTAAGAAAAAAAAATTTAAATCTTATATTTAATGTAGTGATGAGAGCAGCCTTGCATTTATGAGAACAATTTTTGTGTAACGAGTCTCGGCTTAGAAGAAGGACTTAAGAAGCAGTAAAAAAAAAGGTGTCAAAAAAGGGTTTCGTTGAGAATAGGAAGAAGAAAGAGGAGGAAAACAGGGGGAAAAAAGGACAAAATTTGAGTCATACATGTAGAAAATGCGAACAGAAATATATTATCCCATAAAATAATAATAATAATATTCATTATTATTTTTATTGCATGGTAAAAAAAATTAATTAAAAATAATAATAATAATAATAATAATAATAATAATAATAATAAGAAGAAGAAGAAGAAAAGGAGAAGAAGGTGTTATTAATATTGTTTCATACAGAAAGGCTTGTAAATTTTCTTAAAAAAATTTTTTTTTTGTGACCTCGGTGGTGTAGAGTCTTAACGAATTATCAGTTTGATCTTTCTTATATTGGAGACTTAGCGCAGACGCAGGACGTAAAGCTGACATAAAGCTGGCCTCTGGTTATACAACATTAAATTCATAAAGCCTTTCCCTTCATATCCATATGCCTTTGGTTTAATGCGCCCTTTCCGCTCTTAACATCCAAGTCTTTCCTCCCTCACGCACTCAAATAAGGGCTCGTTATATGTGGCCACTTTTGACATGGTTGCCCCCTTTTCTAATTATCAAATTGCGGATCATTCTTTGCTTTTATTATATTAATCACACGCGTATTAGTCCCACAAACCTCGCTACATCTCTGGCTACTCAACTTTTTCAAATTCTCCTTTCCCTAGTGAGCTCCACAACGTTTATATATATAT
>SEYY01007679.1:0-5000 GCA_009176605.1 Armadillidium nasatum
AAAATGAAAACAAAAATGTTTAAAATATATATTTGTATTCTTATATTGTACACTATTGTAATTTTTTCCTTTTAACTGAATGAAAGTATTTGGATTACTTGATTCGTCCCTCGTGAACATATTCGCCTAGTCATTGTGGAAGTTTCAAACACCATTTTTTTAAAAATTCTCTCCAAATATGTTCATGCTTCTATTTGTTTCCTGTTTTTTGTCCTTTATATATATATATATATATATATATATATATATATATATATATATATATATATATATATATATATATATATATATATATATATATATATATATATATATATATATATATATATATATATATATATATATATGTCTCCTCTGGTGGGCAAAGGCCGGAGGCCTACCAAATTCCACCAGAGTTAATGCCCCCTCCTTGTAAAGGGCGCGACCCGTGAGTAGTAGCGATCTGTAAATATATATATATATATATATATATATATATAATATATATATATATATATATATATATATATATATATATATATATATATATATATATATATATATATATATATATATATATATATATATATATGCGCAACTTTTAAGTGCAGATAGAAGAATCCTGCTTTAGCTCTTCAGCTCTCTGGTTCTTTCCAAATTGAATCTTACTTCCATTTATTGAACTACATTCAAAAAGACAGTCATTGAATAGCGATTGGGGGCTTTGGGTCTAAACCGAAGGTGAACCTAAAGGTAGACACTGGCGTAATGCCCTGTTTCTTGGGCGGGAGAGGCTTATCTGCTCTTTAATCCTTTACCTTCAAGTTTCTGTGCCCTCCGCTGACACCAAAATGACATTCTTGCTCTTCGCCCGGCTTATTGACCTTTTCAGTTACAAGCTTCATTTTTGAATACTTCACATCCCTCTACTTTTAATAGTTCAATACAGTTTGTTGATCATTATATATATGCGCAACTTTAAGTGCAGATAGAAGAATCATGCTTTAGCTCTTCAGTGCTCTGGTTCTTTCCAAATTGAATTGTGGTAGTATCCTCCGCCGCAGTTATATTTGATGTCCTTTGTTTCATTAAAATCTACCTCTCATCCGTCCCTACTCAGAAATTTACTTTATAATGATATCTTCAACTCCATGTGAGAGCAGTTTAGGTGTTCACTGATGGCTATAAGAAAGCAGAAGGTATGGGATCATCAGCTGTGTTCCCTACTTCACCTCTGTGTTTACTGCTGGCGTAATAGCAATAATTCTTTCACTCCAGAATTTTGGCCTTCAGCAATGATTTGACATTTATAATCTCAAGACTCTAAACCTGCACTGATGGCACTCAAAAACAGTTCAAACAGATATCCACTGATTTCGCTTATCTAAAACTTTCTCTTATGGCTTCTTTCCTGAAAGAAGAAAGTACGCTTTTGTTGAGTTCCGGCCCACGTCAATGTTCCGGGAAAACAAAAGCTTAAAGGGCTGCTAACCAGGCCGCATCGATTCCGACTGTCTGTGGGTTTCACCTTCCTCTACACATACAAGGTTTTTGTGTTCAGACTACTAATCCCTACTCTCATATATGTCTGGAATTTCTTGTGTGTTGGCAGACCTACTTAAGGGAGAATATCCTCGGTGCTAAGTTGCGAGAGATTAAACTCTTCGTTCGATCTTTTAGTCGTCACAGAGAGGTGTCCTTGACACATCTCCATATCGGTCATACCGACACCTTCATATCGGTCGTACCAACTTAACACACAGCTACCACATGTCACTGGACGACCTCTTGTTATGTCGGTTCTGCCTTTCTAACATTCCCATTTTAGTCCGACACATCTTGGTTGGAAATACATTGGAAACCTGCAGACAGAGGCACTTCCCTAATTTATGTAACATCCTCTCCGACAACAGTCTCTTACATCTTATCGGAATCTTTATTATTTCGAAGTGACGCTGTATTATTCTTCCTCGATAACTTGAACCTGTTGTTCCAGATATGATCTTCCTGGTGTGTTCGTTTTGCTTTCAATTTATATATATATATATATATATATATATATATATATATATATATATATATATATATATATATATATATATATATATATATATATATATATATATATATATATATATATATATATATATATATATATATATATATATATATATATATATATATATATATATATATATATATATATATATATATATATATATATATATATATATATATATATATATATATATATATATACCCCGGCGACTTTCAATACTACGTTCCAAAAAGAAGGAATTAACGTCAAGCTAAAATATAAAACTTGTGCTTATTGTGAAAAGATTTACCTTTAATACCAATAATATATGAACTGTTATATAATATATTTGGTTAATATTAACAATTTTCAACAAAGGATTCGATACTTTTATTAATTAAGAAACTTGCTAAAACATACTTGAATGATATTAATTGAAAGATTTCTGTAGGGCAGGTAATGTTTTTGGATACTTCCTTCGGTAATCTTGAAAAAGCCTGGAAAGTATTTTTAAAGTAAATAGTTATTGTTAAATTTCACCTAAATTATAATTTAAATATTTTCGAAATTATTTCAAAAAGCATAATTACATAATACAAAAAAAATAAACTACCAATTCTATTAAGAATTGCTTCTGGTCTTCATCTTTGGTTATATTGTCATTAAATTCTTGCATTAGCTTTATTCCTCTTTCACCTGGGTCGTTAAAAACTTTCAATTGTTTTATTATTTTGTTTCATTCTTATAATCCTCTAAATTATTCTATTCTTGTGGACGTTTTTCCGAAAATTCGGTAATTTTGAATATGATAATAATTTTATTATTATTATTATTATTATCATCATCCATTATCTTCTAAAAATTTAAAAATCATCTTTTCTTAAAATTAATTTCTTTAACATTTCTTCATAGTTTACTTAGGTTGCATCGTTCTTTAAAGCGATAATTTTAGCAGCCATTTTCATTCTTTCTTTATTATTGATTCTGTTATTGGATAAGGTAAAACATGCTCATTCTTCTTTCAAATAATATAAGAGATTTATAAATTTAGGGATGGCAGCAGCAGTTATATTACTATATGAATATTTTAATTGCGCAAGTCCTTAATAATTTAATGTCATTTAGAGGTATGCTTGAACAGCATTTGAGCAATGAAACCAATACAATGCATAACATTTTACTATAGATATGTTTAGCTGCAAGTGATGATTTTTTATTACTAGTTAGATGAAATTCATTTCTTAAATTAAATTTTTAAGCTATAAATGGCCTTAGCCATTTGTTGTGCTAATTTGTATGGGCCTGGCTTCTTAAATTTTATTCCCCCTAGTGTAATTTCACCTAAGAATACAATTACTAGCTCCAGAAACTTTATGATAATCTCTAGCGAGCGACATTAACAATTCCAAATGTGCAAATGTTACGTGTACTTTATCTTTAAAAATTTCTTTTACATCAGTCCTAATAATGCCGTTAATATTAATTTCAGGCCACTTTGCTCTAAATCTTTTAAATAGAAGAATGTCTGGTCCTGAAATTGTTATTTACATTTAAAAAAACTTTCCCAAGATAATCTCTGATATATAATGCCGACAACTCTAAAAATAAAATATTGCACTAAATTTTTTCTAATTGCGAACATGCTC
The DNA here is from genome assembly GCA_009176605.1 of Armadillidium nasatum. Classification (NCBI taxonomy): domain Eukaryota; kingdom Metazoa; phylum Arthropoda; class Malacostraca; order Isopoda; family Armadillidiidae; genus Armadillidium; species Armadillidium nasatum. The sequence continues at coordinate 3,664 of SEYY01007679.1, forward strand.
CTTTTAGTCTAGCGGTATTTGATTGAGTCGTGTCGAATACAAATGATTGGACCTTTGTCTGTTAATTTCCAATTCTCTAATGTTTCATAAACATTTTCAGCTATTTCTTTTCCTATTCTTTCAGGTAAATTCGGAACAGCTAATAACTGTTCTATGTCCGCAGCTGTTGCAATGATTGCTAATCTATCGCATAATATTCCAAAATCAGAAAACAATTTTGTCCCAATAAATTGTTTTAGGAACCACAATTCCACATCCAAACAAGAACCAGGTTCATCTTATTAATCAGTTTGAACCCGTTTCTTATCATTTATTATATTTCTCAAACTATTTCTACAGTCTGTGATAACGCTTTCTGTTAAAGGGTATTTACAAATTAAAATTTTATGAGTGTTATCAGTTTAAACTCGGTTACTTTCCAAAGGAGATAAATCTGAAATAGCAATAGAAAGGGAAAAAAATTAGCAATTTAGAAGGCAAATCGCCGCGAGTTAATATTCAATTTGACTAAAATTTTGCACATGTCAAGTTACATGTGTTGGAACAAAATAGGAGGGGAGCATGCATATATATATATATATATATATATATATATATATATATATATATATATATATATATATATATATATATATATATATATATATATATATATATATATATATATATATATATATATATATATATATATATATATATATATATATATATATATATATATATATATATATATATATATATATATATATATATATATATATATATATATATATATATATATATATATATATATAATATATAGCTTATAACCAAGCAGTAAATAAAAAGTAAATAGAGCTAAACACACTGGAGGATAAAGAATTACTTACCTCCTCGGGGGTCGAACCACCGCATGTTGCGACTGAGATCAACTAAAGACGCGGCGCTCTACCACTGAGCCATCCACGAACCCAAAAAAGTTCGCTTCAAGAACAGTTTCAAGCAACCGATCTTCCCGTCAAGGTATAATCACCAGGTTTTCACCCTGTTCCTCCCCACTCTTTAGGTATTATCAAATAAATGCTTATAAACCAAGCAGTAAATAACAAAGTAAATAGAGCTAAACACACTGGAGGATAAAGAATTACTTACCTCCTCGGGGGTCGAACCACCGCATGTTGCGACTGAGATCAACTAAAGACTCGGTGCTCTACCGCTGACCTATCCACGAACCCAAAAAAGTTCGCTTCAAGAAACAGTTTCAAGCAACCGATCTTCCCGTCAAGGTACAGTCACCAGGTTTTCACCCTGTTCCTCCCCACTCTTTAGATATTATCAAATAAATGCTTATAAACCAA
>SEYY01007679.1:12500-20000 GCA_009176605.1 Armadillidium nasatum
TAATATATATATATATATAAGTTATATATTTATTATTTATTTAAATAAAATATAATAAAATAAAAAAAAAAAAAAAAAAAAAAAAAAAAAAAAAAATTTAATTAAATTTTTAATTTCTGTAATGAAAAAAGTGAACTACTGTCTTACTTTTATATAATATTTTGAATATACTTAATAAAATGACATAATTTTTACTTCTATTTTTACTTTCTTTCTTTCTTAATTTTTCTAAATTTTTATCATAATAATTTATATATTAGTTGTTACAATATAATATCTTTTTGATCCTTTCTAATGTAATATAAATAAAAGCTTGCATTTTACCTTCCCCTCTTACGACTCGAATAAGTTTTGATACATATGCATATACTCTATATAGTTAACTCCGTGCATTCCAATATAATGAGCAATTAGTTTAAGACCTATCATATTTTATACCCCTTCATACTTATTCCGCATTCATTTTATCAGACCAGTCGGTTATAAGCATGTTAACTAAAAATTTATAGACTTATCCATGCTCACAGAACCTATACTATAAACTAGATTGACTTTAGAGTACATGATAGATAGCCAAGTTATATTTATTACTATTAATATTTAAACTCCTTTTCTCTCTCGTTACTTACTTTATTTATTATTCAAATTGTATATATTATATTGCTACATTGATTTGTTTCTTCTATTCAAGTTGCTGAGAATTTAATCAACACAGTTACAATCTCGTCTATGATTATTTCTATTATTATATAAGAATATATATTCATTTAGGAATTGTATAATTGATTCAATTTTGTAGTATTTTATGTTTATGTCATTATATGAAATTATATATATATTTTTTAAATATTATGATATATCCGAGATTATTATATATATTAATATATAATATATATATAACATTAATATTATATATAATATATATATATTAATATATAATAATATAATATATATATTATATAATATTTAATATAATATTTTATTAGTATTATATATTAATATATATATAATATAATTATTAATTATATATATATATATATATATATATATAATTATATATTATATATATATATATATATAATATATATAATATATATTATTATATATATATATATATATTAAATAATATATATATATATATATATATATTATTAATAATAATATATATATTTATATATATATAAATATATATATATTATTATATATATATTAATTAATTAATATATATATTAAATTATAAATTAATATTAAATATTAATTAATAATTATATATTTATATTATTATATATATATAAATTATTATATAATTTATAATTTATATATATATATAATATATATATATATATTATATTATTATATATTATATAATATATATTATATATATATAATATATATAATATATATATTATATATATTTTAATAATTATATTTATAATTAATAATATGACAGTATCGGTGAGTATATAATTAGGGTTTAGTTTGTATTTATAGATTTATACTAAAAATAAACCCTCTATATATATACTAGAAAAAAATACAGTTACAAAATAAGTTATAATTATTATATATATTATAATATATATATATAATATATATATTAATATATATATATATATATATATAAATAAAAAAAATAATAAATAATAATAAAATATATATATTAATATATATTTATAATTATATAATATTAATATTAATATATATTAATAATATATATTAATATATTATATATATATATATATATATTAATATATATAATTATATAATTATTAATAATTAATGTATACACATATTTATATAAATATATTTTCATAACCATCAAATTATATATTATATGAATCTATATATCATTGACATATAATTTACATAAACTAATTATTAATAAATATATATATATACATTCATTCATATCTGAAAATATAATTAAATTCACGCATGTATAAGCTCAAAATAGGAATATTAAATAAAAGTAATTAAAAGGATCGTCTATCCGTTCAGTTAAATTAATATTTAAATTTATTATATATATTTAATATAATATATATATTAATATTATATAAATATATTAATAATATAATTATAATATAATATAAATATATATTAATAAGTTCCCTATCTTATTCTAATTGATATAGTTGTATTAATATTGAGTATAATATATATATAATATATAGTTTAGATTTCATGCAAAGTCATATTATATGAGTGAAGTGTGATCACTATATGAAACACATCTAAGTGAGTCATACGTCATGTGTCGAATAGTTTTAATTCAATACACTTGCTACTCATTACCTTTGTTTGCCCCTGGATGTACACTATTACTACATTTCACTTCCAGTGAAAACGAGAGGCACTCGATCTTCTATCTAACGAGATAACTCCGCAATATAGATGCAGTCTCTACTATCTCTGACGCCTCCCCGCGGCATTATTTACACTATCACATAATGTATACATACATTCTATGGAGAAGAGGAGATGTGAGCAGGTTCTGTGTGTGTGTGTGGTCATAATAATAGGCGAAAGACAATCCTCAATGTAATTAGATGTAATATACGACGATGGTGTTTTATTAGTGTCTGGAGTTATCTCTGCTATTAGCATTCTCCTTTACTTTAATGAGCTTGTCGATTGAGTAGAGGTGATATTGTTTTAGTAGTAATGTGATATCTATTGATTAAAGTTTCATTCTTTGTAGGTTTTATTAACACATTTCATGCGTTTTATTATAGAGTATTGTATCTCTAGATCCTTAAGTACACTAGTGTTGATAGCGGCTCGCCGTTCATCTTGACGCGTCTTGCGTGCTGTAAAAAAAAAAAAAAAAAAAAAAAAAAAAGGAGTAGAAAGAATGTTTTTTCCAATTTACGTCTTCAAACATGAGACTTTGCATGTTATTCTATATTTCTATTATCACTGAGGCTCAATGTCGTGTTATTTCTGAATTTTGTATTAAGACTTTATTGATCTTCGAATTAGATTGCGAGATGAAGTGGGTTAAATGTATATATAGCGTGAAAACTTTATATCTTTGAGTAGATATAACAGAATGAAGATGTCTTGTAAAAATGACTTAGCAGAGTTAGTTTTGTGTATAAATTAACTGCATGCGCTCGTGATGTATTATATATATGTTAGTGAGTGTGTATGTGTGTTTACGCTCTTTCGGAAGTGAGTGACTGGTGTTCTATCTCTATCTATCTGGCCTCATATCATGACTACTACTCGAGTGAGCATTGTGTATTAAATTATTTATAGCACTAGGTGCGAGCGTATCGTACGAGAATGAATGTAATTGTAGACTGGAGAGTATGAGTAGTCTTGTGGTGGGTCTTAGAGTGAGGGAGGGTTTATAGAGTGAGCAAGGAGAGGCGATGAGATAGATCTAGAGATGTGTTGATGCAGCTCGAGACTGTAGAAATTGACCGGTTATTCTTTTGATCAGTGTGCGATAAGAGAGATGGTATGATTCTACGGATTCGGGAAAGATGCGTACGACGATAGATTTATCGATTAATATTCATAACTAGCTGAACTCCCCTTGATGAGAGTGATAATTTTGATACGATATTAACAGTGAGTGGAACTAATAACATTGTCTTATGTATTCAGAGAGTAAATCCTATCCGACTCGGTACAGTACTTATATATATGGTATATAATATATTGTATTATAATATTATATATATATATATATATTTATAATATAATATAGTATATAATATATAATTATAATATATATAATATATATTATATCATATATATATATAAGTATATATATATTAATATATAATATATAATTATATATATAATTAATATATATATAATTATATATACCAATATTAATTAAAAGTTATAAAGTAATAATGAAAAGATAATAGTAAATGAAAAATAGACATCGATCCTTATATATATGAATCTCAAGGAAAATAGGCGTTTCATTATATCTTTCAGTCTCATACACATATATGTGATATAAGCATAAATGAAAATAAGATTGAAGCTAGTGAGAGATGAGAGATAGTATAGATGACTATATACTATTATATATATATATATAATATAATATATATATATTATATATATATATATATATATATATATATATATATATATAGTCAGAGATGCATTTTTCGTTTTAAAACTTTGATTGTCTTTAATAGAAAATAGCATTAGGTGTCACATTGTTCGAAAAGAATTACAATAAAAATATAATTAAAAAATTAATATCCAACAGTGTTGGAGAATTCAATTCATTATTGCTTTCAGCATCATTACTAATAATCAGCTTTATCGTTGTCATCATTATCATTATCATCGTCATCATTATTTTTACATTCATTATCATTATTATAATTATCATAATCATCATGATCATCATGATAATGATCATCGTCATTTGTGTTTCATTCTTTTCATCTTAAATATCACTGCAAGTAATATACAATACACTTAATTCTAGCTTTTTGTTGTTTCAAATTATTATTATTATTATTATTATTATTATTATTATTATTATTATTATTATTATTATTATTATTATTATTATTATTATTATTATTATTATTATTATTATTATTATTATTATTATTATTATTATTATTATTATTATTTTCATTATTATCATTATTATTATTATTATTATTATTATTATTATTATTATTATTTTTTTATTTTTATTAATATCAATTATGATTATTATTATTATTATTATTTAATTATTTTTTTTATTTAGTATTAATTATTATTGTTATTGAAATTATTATTATTATTATTATTATTATTATTATTATTATTATTTTTTATTATTTTTATCATTATTATTATTATTATTATATATTATTATTATTATTATTATTATTATTATTTATTATTATTATTATTATTATTATTATTATTATTATTATTATTATTATTATTATTATTAGTTATTATTAATATTTAAAATATATACATTACTGATATTACTATTAATATATTTTTATATTATTATTACACTATTATTTTTAATAATAAAATTATTATTTTATTATTATTATTATTATTGTTATCATTATTATTATTATTATTATTATTATTATTATTATTATTATTATTAATTATTATTATTATTATTATTATTATTATTATTATTATTATTATTATTCAAAAACTATTATTTATTATTTAAAAACGTGTCATTTATGATAGTTGAAAAGAACTATTATGCTTAAGTTAATAGAACTCCTTTCTACTTAAGATCTTTTGTAAATTACAGTAATTGAAGAGGATAATGTTGCCTTTCATGCTGAATAAATTCTTCTTTATGATTTATTTAACTTTCATTTATTATTATTATTATTATTATTATTATTATTATTATTATTATTATTATTATTATTATTATTATTATTATTATTATTATTATTATTATTATTATTATTATTATTATTATTATTATTATTATTATTATTATTATTATTATTTTATTTTTATTATTATTTTATTATTATTAATATTATTTTAACCTTGAAGCTGCTGCCTCTCGTGCTTGTAGCTGCAGGATGAAAACCTGACTATTTTCAGTGTCTAAAAACTTTTTCTTCATCTATGAACTTGTTGCTATCTTCCAGATAACACATTACTAATACCTATCTGATTTACTAATATTTTTGTTTTTTCCTTTTCTCAGCTTTCTCGGACGAATTGCTCTGGTTCCTTTATTAACGGATCATTTAGGATGTTCGAGTGACTTCAAGAAAGACACTTCCGATTTTGCGTGCTTTGTGTTGGAGCTTTCTTTGTCTTTGTTTGAAGCAATCATTTCATGTTTATAGTAGTTTATGTTATAGAGCTTTTCTGTAAAGAATTTTCAACTTGTCCGTTCTAGCTAACATTTTAAAATTTCTCTCAAGTAGTAAAACTATTGTCCTGCTCATTTTGTTTTGTTTTTTTATTTATTAAAACTTGCATCTCACGGGAATTGAATTATTTAGTAGAGAGTAACTTTTCTAGATAGTATATACTTAGGATATCAAAATGGGATTGAACCGGCGCTCTCAAACAAAAGAGTCAGTCAATCCACTGTATGTGCCACGGTAAAATGCATTAAAATACACCTATTAAAGGCCGTCACTGTCGTATTGAAAAATTCAATGTCTCACTTTCACCTCTATGATAATAGATTGAGATTCTCATTTTTTCCAACAGTTTAGCCCCTTACTTCTCTCCTTCTTACTCTCTCCACCTCACACTCTATATATTACTCTCTCCATCTTACTCTCTCTAACTCTCTGACGCCAGACGTAACCACTTTGCCTAAATGTCCTTCTACTATACCGGTAGTTTAGAAACTCTTCTATTTTTGCCAATCCCATTGACACACAGATTTTAAAAACTATGCATCAAGGGATGTCTTCTTTGGTAGGTCTCATGAAGGCCCATGAAATATATATATATATATATATATATATATATATATATATATATATATATATATATATATATATATATATATATATATATATATATATATATATATATATATATATATATACATATATATATATATTATATATATTATATTATATATATATATATATATATATATATATATATATATATATATATATATATATATATATATATATATATATATATATATATATATATATATATATATATATATATATATATATATATATATCTATATATATATATATATATATATATATATATATATATATATATATATATATATATATATATATATATATATATATATATATATATATATATATATATATATATATATATATATATATATATATATATATATAATATATATATATATATATATATATATATATATATATATATATATATATATATATATATATATATATATATATATATATATATATATTATAAATAAAATAAGGGCAAGTTTCTGTTGGTAAATAATTTAATTGGTATAATTCCTACCAATTAATTAGAAATTTAATTTAGAAAAGCTTTCAAAAAAAATAAATAAATAAAATAAAATAAAATAAATAAATTAATAAATTTTGGTATGCTAATAATTACTAGGATCGGATAAAATAATTACACAGATATTAATAGAAAAGTTGCTTAAAGTTGTAAATACAAGGTGTATATACGGTCAGGCTTGCTCGCACACACACACACACATACACACGCAAATATATATACAGTATATATATATATATATATATATATATATATATATATATATATATATATATATATATATATATATATATATATATATATATATATATATATATATATATATATATATATATATATATATATATAAGATTCTTATACTGAAATTCCTTTACTTTTTTGGACAGGTTATTTTTTGCAGTTATATTAATCTTATTGTCCAAATTTTACATGGACTTTTTTTTGAACGTTTCTGATTTAATGAGGCTTATTTCTCTCTCTCTCTCTCTCTCTCTCTCTCTCTCTCTCTCTCTCTCTCTCTCTCTCTCT
>SEYY01007679.1:35000-45000 GCA_009176605.1 Armadillidium nasatum
TTGGCTAAATATTATAATTTAATAATCAGTTTGAGATCTATGTTGTTTGAAAATTTATTTCCTTCAGTTAAATTATATTTTTACGAGACTTGTGTGGAAAAGTACAAAATAAGTAAAGCTTTTATTAACGAATGACTTGAGAATTATTTGAGGATGACGAAGAAGTTAGGTTATAAACCAATCATATCCGATGAACTTTTAAGTTGTATCTATCTCTCATGAGATTTTTATTATCAATTTTAACATCTTCACAGTATAAAGGTTAAATAGAGTTACAAATTTTTAAAATAGGTACTATAAGTATCTAAGGAAAAAAATTATCAAGGTAAAAAGTTTTTTTTATCTAATTCTTTCTTACCTTTCCTCATTATAAAAAAGTTAGATGAATAAAACGTTTACTGAAGAAAAGGTAAAAGGAGATTTATCACGAGTGTCGAATGCTTACTAAATAAAGGTTTACTGAGGAAAAGGTAAAAAGGGATTTATCTCGAGTGTCGAATGCTTACTAAATAAAGGTTTACTGAGGAAAAGGTAAAAAGAGATTTATCACGAGTGTCGAATGCTTACTAAATAAAGGTTTACTGAGGAAAAGGTAAAAAGAGATTTATCACGAGTGTCGAATGCTTACTAAATAAAGGATTACTGAGGAAAAGGTAAAAAAAGATTTATCACCAGTGTCGAATGTTTACTATTGGAAGTTCTCACCAATTTCATAATTTATGAAAGTTATAATAGAAAAGAGAAATGATAAGAGGAGAGTAAAAATCTTAACTTCCTAAGAGTGGTTTTCGATCGTCTAAACTCTAAATCTGAAGGAGTTAATTTTCCTAAATTGTGACAAAGGAGTCCCTTTTCATAAATTTAATCAATTTAAGATTTACCTAAACTCAGTTTGAGTTAAATTAACTCAAAATTTATTTTCAGTTTCAAAATTTCAGTTATCTAAACTCAGTAATTTAATTAACTTATTCGGACTAACAGTATAAGGATTTGTGGTTCGTAAGCATGACCCCAAAGAGTTCATAGGTACACAAACGAATAGCGAGCTCACTAACAAGTTATTAGAATTGATATTGAAAATTGTTACTCATAAGGGAGGGGTTCTGTAATACGCTACAATTTGTGACAAGATATGCGTACATCAGTCTCAGTACTTGCATATCATTTTGGCACAAACAACTAGCACAAAGAACATTTTTTCACTCGGTTCGAAACCCAGAGTGAACGTTACTTTGTCTTCTTTATTCGACTTTACAAATTAAAAACGCATTCATTTAAAAGGCTTCAATAAAAAATATTAAACCATTTCCATTTTCATGATTCGGAACACCCACTCGGTTTGGCCCTAAGCACTAAAACACTAAAACACCAATTCTATCAAGTATAAACTCGAAACTCTATAAGTACATCAACATGATCAGCAAAACATCATAAATAGGACCTTCCGACACGGATTGGTTAAGGATGGTTGCCAATCCTCCATCCATCTTTAGGACCTCACACTTGAGTGGTAGCGATGATAATAGAAAAGAAAGAGTAAAGAGTGAGGTCATTTTAACTAATGCATTTAATTTAATTATAGTTTATACCATTCTTATTCCATCTCATTATAATAACAGAAGAATCCAATTATAATGATAATGTTCTTGGAACGTTTACCTCCTAGCTGGATTCAAACCCCCCTCCTATCTCTATACCAAAACCTGAGCTTTTAGAACCGAGTTTTTATGGGGTACATGAATTAAATATAGTATGAAATTCTAATTAATTATTCCAAGGATGGTAGAACCCCTGAGACGCTTTTCAATATTTCTGAACCTAAAATAAATGGAGAAGATGGTCGTAAATAATAATGAAAGAAACACAGAATTCTTACGCTCTTATTTGGAAAAAAATAACCGAGAGAGAGAGAGAGAGAGAGAGAGAGAGAGAGAGAGAGAGAGAGAGAGAGAGAGAGAGAGAGAGAGAGAGAATAAAAAAATAGTTAATGTATTGTAAAATCATTTCAATGTACTTTTATTTCTTACGTGTTACACATGTTAAGCAATTCGTCATCCTCGCGAAGTTAGACTTGATAATAAGCTCCTTACATGATGTTTAAAAGAGGTTTTTATTTATTTATTTTTTATTTTTATTTTTATTTTTTTTAAATTTAGTAACTCGATAAATGTAAAATAAAATAAATTTTCTTTTGGTTTGATTATTATTATTATTATTATTATTATTATTATTATTATTATTATTATTATTATTATTATTATTATTATTATTATTATTATTATTATTATTATTATTATTATTATTATTATTATTATTATTATTATTATTATTATTATTATTATTATTATAATTATTATTATTATTATTGTTATCATTTTTATTGTAATTATGTTATTATAATAGTTATTATAATGATGATGATTATTATTATTATTATTGTTATTATTTTTATCTTAATTATATTATTACAATGATTATTATTATTATTATTATTATTATTATTATTATTATTATTATTATTATTATTAGTAGTAGTAGTAGTAGTAGTAGTAGAATTAATAGTAGTAATGATGCACGCATCCATTTTTTAACTCTCTTTAACTAATAACTATGGGAGAAAACACACTAATTCCAAGATAGTATTATACCTGACTAATAATTTACTCTATATATTAATCTTTTATATTTAAGTGTGTGAATGAAACTCGCGTCTTAAGAGTCACTATGAGATTTTGTGAGGTACTTCGCGTCACAAAGTAGTACCTTTCAAATTATACATTAGTCGAGGAAAGATTTATGTAATTTTATTTTAATTTATCTAAATTTATATATATGTATCTTAAATTTATCTAAATTTATCTAAATTTATGTATATATATCTTAAATTTATCTAAATTTTCCTATATATTTTAAGTATATCTTAAAACGAAATATTTCTATATCATCAGATATTTAATTTTCTATCTTGTGTATCTTTTTTTTTTTTTTTTTTTTTTTTTTTTTTTTTTTTTTTATATACTTTTTTTTCTTTCTTTTTTTAAATGTAAAAATTGTTTCCTACCCTATCATAACTCGAGAAAGTTATCCAAATTTAAATCATATTATTATGAACTTCTGTAATTCGTAATAAAATATTATATAATATATATATATATATATATATATATATATATATATATATATATATATATATATATATATATATATATATATATATATATATATATATATATATATATATATATATATATATATATATATATATATATATATATATATATATATATATATATATATATATATATATATATATATATATATATATATATATATATATATATATATATATATATATATATATATATATATATATATATATATATATAATATATATATGCGTGTGTGTGTATGTGTTTGTGACTTTAGTTTATTTGTATCTGTTAGTATACTTGTTTATTTAATAATAATTGTATTGAACCTTTGAATATTTATTCAGGAAAAATTAGAGAAATCTAAAAAAAAATAATTAAATTTGCTGCAGGATAAATGTTATTTAATAACAATAATAATAATAATAATAATAATAATAATAATAATAATAATAATAATAATAATAATAATAATAATAATAATAATAATAATAATAATAATAATAATAGAAAATAAATAATAATAATAATTCGACTTTATAATTCATAATAATATGTACAGAAATATTAATAATGTATTCTATTATAATGTAAAATAATTGAAAAATATAAATTCATTTAAGTACAGAAATTCATTAAGAGAAATCCTAAAACATATATTAATATTATGATTGTATTTTTAATTTATTAAGAGAAAATGGGAATTGGGTCAATGGGACAAATTGGACAGAGTAAACGATAAAGTTCTTTAATTATTAAAGTTTTCGACCCAATTTTTTTTATTTTTTATTTTTTTTGCTCTTTGGAAAAGCAGTGAGAAGAATCGAATGAAGATACAGTATACTTAGTCATTCCTTTATATTAAGTCATATTATCCACTAATGTCAAATGCTTAAGAGACTTACTTGCTTAAGATTTTCAGCCGAAATTGGCAAAAAAACAAAACAAAAAAAACAAACAAAACAAAAAAAAAATCCTATTTTAGTCTGTTGCTAAAATTGTCTCTCTTATGTTTAACAGAGTTGCTTTGAGTGAAAAGTAAAGACTTTGCTAAAAAGGTTTCCTGTTGTTTTGTTGAACTGTTATCATATTTCTACTACCATTTCTTTTACCCTTTAAAACTTTACTTCGTAAAAGAAAAATAACTATTGTTTAAGTCCGTTGTTAAAACTGTTTTTCTCAGGTTTAAAAAATAGAAACTCGGTCACAGACTGGGTTGAAAGAACCTCCAAACAAGCAAGTTTACCTTGACTTAGGACGTCTATCATTGCATCAGTATATATATATATAAATATAATAAATAATACGATATATCATATATAACGTATAATAATATATAATACAAGTATGCCATTTACTCGACCCTGCTCGTGCCTCAAAGGAAAATTTGAAAAGTTGTTTTTTTTCAATTTTTTTTTATCAATTAAAAAAAAACTAATTTCAGTTTATTATGTTTAAAGAATTATTAGAAGTTGCAGTTATTTACTACTACTACTACTACTACTACTACTACTATTACTAATAATAATAAAAATAGTAATGAAAGGCAAAAATAGTAAGAAAATATGTTTAAATACTAATACCGGTCAGGTCAATGAAAAGAATATTAAACAAAGTCGAAAACAGAAAAATGGAGACAAACTATAAACGCACACACACATGCACAAACACTCATGTAATACACATATATATATATATATATATATATATATATATATATATATATATATATATATATATATATATATATATATATATATATATATATATATATATATATAAGCCTTCGGTAGAGTCTGGCACAAACATTTGATTTCCAAACTTCCCTCTTTCAGAATCTATCCTTCTCTTTGCGACCTTCTCTCTGATTTCCTTTCTGGTCGTTCTAAAGCAGCTGTTGTAGACGGCCACCATTCTTCCTTTAAATCTATAAATAGTGGTGTTCCTCATGGATCTGCCATATCCCCAGCTCTTTTCTAATGTGCATTAATGACTTTTTCTCTATTACATCATCACCTATCTACTCCTATGCTGAAGACTCTACCCTTCATTACTCCTTTCACTTTGAAAGCAAGAAGGGTGGCCTTGGAGAAACTGACCTTTGATCTTTCTCGTATTTCAAATTGGGGCAGAGAAAACATGTTCGCTTTCAATGCCTCAGGAACTCAATTCCTCCATCTTTCTACTTGACACAACCTTAAACACAACTGTGAAATCTTCAAAAACACTTGACTCAAACCTTCGTCTATCCTCAAAATTCTTGGTGTTTGTTTTTCTCGTGATCTTTTTTTTGGAAGGATCACATTACTTCTTTTTCTAAACAAACTTCTAAGAGGTTGGATGTTCTGAAGAGCTTTCGTGATTTTTTACGCCACTCCAGTTGTTTGCTCTTTATAGGGATGTTATTCGTCACTGTATAGAGTACGTCTCACACATCTGGGGTGGTTCCACACATACAGCTCTTTCTCGTAAAAGGTTGAGACTATAGCTTTTCGCTTATAAATTCTTCTGCACATACTAATTCTCTCCAATCTCTTTCTGTGCGTCGAATTGTTGCGTCACTCTCTCCAAACTATTTCTATTACAACTGACACTGCTCTTTTGAACTCTCTCATCCGCATACGTCCTTCAATGAGAAGGATTCGAACGACATACCTTTCAATACAGCTTCATTTTTACTCTGTCCAACTCTCTAATCCCAGACTCAAGAGCTATGCTCAGTCTTACAAGTAATCTACTAGTAAAATCTAGAACTCAATCCCTTTATCTGTTTTTCGAACTTCTTTTGAACTTGCACACTTTTAAACGCCGTGTGTCGGGACATGTCGGCCATTAACGACCAGATTTCCGGTATTTCCCTAACTCCAGTGGAAATTGATAGTCCTCTAGCCTTTGCCTACCGGAGGATATATATATATATATATATATATATATATATATATATATATATATATATATATATATATATATATATATATATATATATATATATATATGCGTATAATACAGAAGCAGCAACCATTTTACTAAGCAATAACAATAAAGAAATTATATAAAAATACTAGAGAAAAATAAAGATTTAGAAAAGGAAAAATTCTTTGCCTCTGGCGGTCAAGGCGAGACATACGAAACAATAATATATATTATATATATATATATATATATATATATATATATATATATATATATATATATATATATATATATATATATATATATATATATATATATATATATATATATATATATATATATATATATATATATATATATATATATATATATATATATATATATATATATATATATATATATATATATATATATATATATATATATATATATATATATATATATATATATATATATATATATATATATATATATATATATATATATATATATATATATATAATATATATATATATATATATATATATATATATATATATATAGGGTTCGAAAAAGAGTTACCTTATGAAACCAACCAGAGTAAAGGGTGGAAGGGGAGTGGAAAAGGGAGAGCGGGAGATGGGGGTGGGGGTGGGGGGTTCTGGAAGCAAAATTCAATTCAAATTCAAATACCTACCCCTCCCAATTGAAAAATGATCTTGATTTTACCGCGTAAAGGTCATGAATGAATGAGCATAGCGGTACGTCTGAGGTCAGAGATCTGAATAGAGAAAGGGTTAAGTTGTGTGAGAAGACGAACATATGATCTATCCTCAAAGGTGAAGAAAGATTGTAACTAGAGTTCAAAAGATCAGTATTCTGCATTATTATTATTATTATTATTATTATTAGTAGTAGTAGTAGTAGTAGTAGTAATAATATTAGTAGTAGTAGGGAACGTGTCCATTATTTAACTGTTTTCACTAACACCTATGGGAGAATACACTCTAATTCCATATCTCTTTATTATATATATATATATATATATATATATATATATATATATATATATATATATATATATATATATATATATATATATATATATTATGTAAATGTGTGTGTGTTTGTGTGTCTATCAATTTAATAATGCTTTTATGCATTCAAGCATATCTATTTAGTTGTAAAATTCATTTGTGAATATTATGCATCATATTATTATTATTATTATTATTATTATTATTATTATTATTATTATTATTATTATTATTATTATTATTA
Source organism: Armadillidium nasatum (assembly GCA_009176605.1). NCBI lineage: Eukaryota > Metazoa > Arthropoda > Malacostraca > Isopoda > Armadillidiidae > Armadillidium > Armadillidium nasatum. The sequence goes on from SEYY01007679.1 coordinate 42,323, forward strand.
TTATTATTATTATTATTATTATTATTATTATTATACAATTAAAATGTTTACAATTCCGCATAATATAATTCTCCTTTTTTCTAAACATATTTTTAATAATGATATTAATATGCTTTCTTCTTTATACACATCTCAAAGCTTGTAAGGTCTTAACGGGAATCTCTTCGCACCAGATGTTGCGTATATACTCTTATATATATATATATATATATATATATATATATATATATATATATATATATATATATATATATATATATATATATATATATATATATATATATATATATATATATATATATATATATATATATATATATATATATATATATATATATATATATATATATATATATATATATATATATATATATATATATATATATATATATATATATATATATATATATATATATATATATATATATATATATATATATATATATATATATATATATATATATATATATATATATATATATATATATATATATATATATATATATATATATATATATATATATATATATATATATATATATATATATATATATATATATATATATATATATATATATATATATATATATATATATATATATATATATATATATATATATATATATATATATATATATATATATATATATATATATATATATATATATATATATATATATATATATATATATATATATATATATATATATATATATATATATATAATATATATATATACATAATTTTGTTAGGAAAAAAAATAATTATCATGTGAAGCTAAAAAATGTTAAGAGTGGTTGGACCTAGACTGATTGAATGTACTGCCAGTGGAGCTACTCAGCCTGAGTCACTTCAGTCTCTCACTATTTTTTTTTACTGACTGAAATATCTTTCCTGTAAGGTGCGAGGCCTTATTTCTTTCCTTATAAATAAAGTTCATTCGCATAACCTACCTCTATTTAATCTTTATAATTACTTTTCAACTCACTGCTTCCTATTCATTAATTAATATAATACGTTAATTTTTTTTATTCATCTTCTAATTGCATGTTAACAACTCGTAAGTAAAGTCATGGTAAACTCATTGTTCAGGCAATGAGGTTCAACACGTCCCCTTAACCCTATTATTCATGAACCTCATCCAAGAAAATTATTTTAATATCTCAAAATAATATATATTAAATATATGAGCTTCCATAACCTCATACAAAAAAAAAAAAAAAAAAAAAGAAAGAAAAGAAAGAAAGAAAAAAAAAAACCATAGCTGAATAAGGAGCAGGAATAAAAATAAATTCTCCAGGAATTCAACCAAGAAAGAATAAAAAAAATTATCGGTTTGAAAAAATGAAAAAGAAAGGGAAGAAAATGAAAAGAAAAAGAAATGAAATAAAGGTCAGACCAGCGTGTCAACCAGAACCAATCCTTTTGCTCGGAAGGCAACTAAGCATATGTAGGCTGTGTAAATATCTCCTCAGGCCTTTTGGCTGATTATTTTGTAATTCTTCAAGGGGACATTAATAAGTGTAATATTGTTACTGCTACAATAATAGTAACAATAATAAGAGAAATTATCATTAGTATTATTATTATTATTATCTTACTAAAACTGAGATAATAATAATAATAATAATAATAATAATAATAATAATAATAATAATAATAATAATAATAATAATAATAATATTAATAATAATAATAATAATAATAATAATAATAATAATAATAATAATAATAATAATAATAATAATAATAATAATAATAATAATAATAATATATTATTATACATTTATTATAATTATTTATTATTATTTATTATTATTATTATTATTATTATTATTATTAAAATAATAATAATCATAATTATAATAATAAAACAATAATATTAATAATAATAATAAAAATAAAATAATAATAATAATAATAAGAATATTATTATTAATATTATTATTATTATTATTGTTTTAGTTATTATTATTATTTTTATTATTATTACTATTATTATTGTTTTTATTATTATTAAAAACCCAACCTTATAACACGTAGCTTAAATCTGATTTTAAATGTTTAAATTTTGAAAAAAAGTTTAAAACCCTCTTCAATTTTATCCTTTTAATAAAAATAAAAAGTTTCAAAATTTTCTTTGGTAATTTCCATCATTAAATAATACAATTAAATTAAAAAATTAAATAAATTAAATTAAATTAATTAAATTACTAAAATTGTAATTTCAATTTTGCTTCATTAATTAATTGAACTAAATAAATCAATAATATTTACGGTATTATAAAGTAAATCTATTTATACTATAAACTGTACACAATAGTTTAAAGTATAATACATTAAATATTATTGTATACAGTATGCAAATATTTAATGCATAATACAACAAGTATTATTATCTTACAATAATTATTACCTCACTACGTAGAAATTTCCCCACTACCTCTTGCATGCTCAATAACATTTAAAGAATTAAGTATACAATAAATATTACCCTAAATATTACTATTTTATCGCAAAATTATATAAAAAAAAACTTTTATTTTTATGTAACAGTTGTAGTTCAGTCTTAAAGTGCTAAATAATGTATTCAGTAAAATTACAGTTTTTTTTAAAGACTTACAATTATACTGCTTTAACAAATGTTATGTGATTTAACCGTTTCAATAGTTTTTAAT
>SEYY01007680.1:0-20031 GCA_009176605.1 Armadillidium nasatum
AAAAACAAAAAAAAAAAATATGCCAAGTTTATTCAATATTACACTCCTTACCTTACCAGGAGTAAAAACTGAAGGATTTACATGAAATGAAAATGATCATATGAGAAATGAGTCATATGACTACAATGTATATCCTATTTACTTACAAAAATGAAGAAAATTGTAACTATTAACTAGAATGTTAAGGCCCAACTAAAGTTACCAAATTTCTAAAGAACCATCAAGGGCCTCATTAAATTCCTGTTCTACTGCTTCTGCATCTGAATCCTCAGACCTATTTCCAATCATGGCCTCTACTGATAAATCTGATTCCTCATCCTCATATGCTATATTTGAGGAAGAGGAGTCAGACTCTGACTCAAAGCTATGGACAGGTGTCTTTAGATTTGGTTTTATCAGACTTCAATGTCCTTACAGAGAAATCGGAGCTACCTGGCTGAGAACTCTGGCCGATATAGTGTATGTGGTTTCAGTGTGATGAATTTGATTACTAGTTTGACCACCACCAACTTCTACATTAATTTGAGAACAGTTACCGGGAAACTCTGGTTGCTCCGTCTCTGTCAATTTCAGGTTATGACTTACAAATAATAGTTTTTCTGCATGTTCATTTCTGAGCCTGTTTCTTTTTTTTGAATGGATATTTGCCTGTGCTGAGAAACTTCTCTCACATGCAGCTGAAATAGCAGGAAGGTCTAGAATTCGGGAGGCTACTTTTGATATCTCACAATGCTTGCACAAACCAATCCACCATGCTGTTGATGAAACATTGTTGGAAAGTGAAGCCCCTCTGACTGGAAAAATTTGCCAATTCTGCCATTACCTTATTTTCATCCACATCTAACATTTCCCTGCTCAAATTGTAGACCTGAAATGCTTGAACCTGAAGAAAAATTATGAAATATTGTTTTAATTTGCTTGTATATTGTATTGTATTTATATGCATTTTTTTAAATAAAAGTATATATATATATATATATATATATATATATATATATATATATATATATATATATATATATATATATATATATATATATATATATATATATATATAATTTTATAAAAAATATTTAAAAATTGTATGAAAAAGGTTGATATGTGGTAGTATGTGCTTGAATAGAAATTACAGAATGCTTACATTTTCTGTTGGTGACAGATCTTTTCCTCTGTATCGAGGGTCAAGCAAGTTTGCTGCCAAGTGTATATTGCTTATGCAGAATGACATTCTCTTCTTTACAATATCCACAAAATCTGCCTCTTCTTTCTTGAAAAGAGGGGTCACTATTGATGTATTTTCAACTTCTTCAAGTATACTATTTAAGAATTGAATTACTGATGACAAATGAGGCTCATCTCCTTCCACAGTCTTTATGGTCTTGGCGATTGGCAAGAATAAGCGCTGGAAGCCTTCTACTTTCTCCCCAAAAAACTTCATTTAAGAGCTTTGTTACCCTAGGTTTGGTCAAAACTTTGGAAACTAATGGGTCATCATCAATAGCCAATGATCTTAATGGCTGTTTATTTAACAGGAGGCTGTTCAAGCACTCTATATATGACCCCATCTGGAAAGGCAAGAAGCATTGCTATTGAAAAGGAAGAGTTTTATATAAATTAAGCATGCAAGAGCAAAACATTAAGAAGAGAGAACTTTGTTATAACTTTGCTTCCTTTTTCTTGATTTTGCTGTACTCTTACTCTCTTTCTGATTTCCCAAGTATTTCATCTTTATGTCATCACTGCATTTTTTGCAATTCAGTATATGTTGTTCTTTCCTTGATCCATTATTGGCTACCTCAATGAAGCACAATCTGCAGAGTGCTCTTTTACCTTTATATGATTGATTGATTGATTGATAAAGAATAGACAGGTGTTTGTTTTCTTTCAGCCATTGTCAAAAAAAATTTCAAATTTATTTCAAATTTTACAGTATTTAATGTCTATAACTTAATATATAATTAATTATTATCCTGTAACACTTGTTTCTGATAATAAACAAGGTAAATGATTAGTATTTAGTAGAATAGTATGATAAAATTTAAAGAAATTTAAAAAAAAAAACAAAAAAACAAAACAAAAAACAATGCAATAAAAAACGAGTTTAAAAAAAACACGTTTTTTAACAACTCTATCCGGGACCCCGGTCGGTTCATATATATATATATATATATATATATATATATATATATATATATATATATATATATATATATATATATATATATATATATATATATATATATATATATAGGGACTGACCGGGGCTGGAATTTTGCCGGGGCCGGGGTTCTGGCCTGGGTTTTCTTAAATTTTTGGTTAAGAAAATTAGATATAAATTTAATTCAGGTTTATTTAATTAAAAGGAAGAAGTAGAATAGCCAACATTCACTTAAATTAATCATTATATGCATTTTCTCCGGAAAAAAAGTTAAGAAAATTACAGATTTTGTATAATAAAAGGTTAAAGAAAAGTACAAAAAAAAATTTTTTTATTCATAATAGTGATTCAACAGATTTACCTAGGTAAGACCCTAAAGTAAAGTTTCAAAAAATGTAAGATATAAAATTATCAATTTAACCTGTATTTATACATATCAATGTTATTTTATTGCTATGTATCAAATTTGTATCATTTAGCTACATTATTTCAAAATTATTATTTTGTTTATAATTTCAGCCAATATGGATAAAAGATCAGCTTTAGCAGAATGGAAGTACTTTACAATGTTTCAGGATAGGCTCGAAATAGCTAAATGTAACATCTGCAGTCAGGAAATTAGAAAATGATCTCAGGGTGACTAAAGTAAAAAATTACTTATTTCCTTTGTTCAGTAAAGATGCAATTGTTTTATTTTCTTTCGAAATTTGCACGTACTGACACCTCTTTGCCAAGGGAGATAAAAAAAAAATAATAATAATAGTAATAATAATAATTATAAAAAAATAAAAAATGATAATAATAATAATAATAATAAAATTCTGCAATATTAATGAATATATATATATATATATATATATATATATATATATATATATATATATATATATATATATATATATATATATATATATATATATATATATATATATATATATATATATATATATATACTAGCAGAAAAGGAATTTTCAAATGAAACAGAAAAGGAAAAGTAAACATTGAAAAAACAAGGAAAAAATCTTTATTTTCTTATATTTTGTTTGAAATTTTTTTTTATTATTTGACTGATTGAGCTGAAATTTTCATGGTATATGCATTTTTTTCCTAAGTTCTGAGTTCATTTCAAACATTTTTCTGAATCTATAACGATTTGAAAGTTATTTGGACCCAAAGTTGGAAAAAATGAATAGCGGGATCAAACCACTGGTCCACAAGAGCTAAAAATTTAACTGAACAATCTTAGCCCCAATTTTTTGCATTATTGGGAACAGATTTTTTGAAATCACGTGTAGAAAAAAAGTTATAAGCACTTGAAAAAAAAATTGCAAAAATTGTACCGTTCCAGAGGGAAAAAATTGTATTAAAAAAAACGCTATCTACTAATTTTTTTTTATTTTTGCATATTGTTTAGAGGAGGAACAGGTCAACAACTTTTATTAGTGCATTATTAAAAGCCATTTGTTTGAAACGAAATATAGCCTCTCAAACTTTTGGGAATTTTTGAAATTTGGTCAAATGTGGACTTTTTTGAGAGGCTCTATCTCAAAACCAACGAATCGCATCGAATAATATAGATAAAAATTTGTAGCCCCATCCCTCTTCTCTATACCCACCAAAAATAAGATATGTTAGTTTTTTTTAATAATTTTTTTTGTCCGAAAAAGTGGATTTAAAAGGAAAAAAAATTGTTTTTCGATAGATGGTCAGTTCTGGGCCTATAACATTTTTTTATATAAATCTGGGAACAAAAGTCTGTTAGAAGCTTTTAAAGAACATAGAAATCTAAATATACAGTCTAAATTTAAGATCATTCCAAAAAGTTGTTTGGCCTCGTCATTCCTTTGAATTATGGTCACATTTCCAAAGAAACTTTTTAACAGTTATAGATTCAGAAAACGCTAGAATTGGACTTTCCTTTACCGGGGAAAAAAGCTACACACAGGGAAAATTTCAGGAGAATCTGCTGAAAATTAAATTTTTTTTTGAAACTGAACTCCCTTAGGTAAAATTTGCCTTTTCAACCCTGGCAGGCAAACCCTGGTTTTCCTTGATTTTTAGCCTGGGCCCCGGTCGGTCCCTATATATATATATATATATATATATATATATATATATATATATATATATATATATATATATATATATATATATATATATATATATATATATATATATATATATATATATATATATAGGGATGGAGCGATACCAAAATTTTTACCGATACTTAAAAATTCCCCAAAGCCGATACCCGATACCTGAAAATATGCCGATACTTGCCGATACTACTACCGATACCGATACTTTACTCCTATACAAATTTTTTGCCGATACCGATACCGATACTGAAAAGGCCGATACCGATACCGATATCGGAAAATATGCCGATACTTGCCGATACCGATACCGATACTTCACTCCATCCCTAATATATATATATATATATATATATATATATATATATATATATATATATATATATATATATATATATATATATATATATATATATATATATATATACACTAGGAAAACGAATTATGGGCTAGCTTAAGAAATTCCATATTAGAACTTTTATATATCGAAACTAGATTTATTTTTTAATCTAAAAGTTTCTCATAATTCTTCACCCAAAAAGTAAGGAGTATCGGAGTATCGGCCAAGTATCAGCCATATTAACCAATACCGATACCAAAAAAAATGGCCGATACTACCGATACCGATACTATCGGTACATCCCTACTCACCAACATGTTCTCTTCTCACATTCCCACAATGCCACAATCCACATACATACTCAAATTATTATACTATGCTATTGAAGTTATACTATATTGTTACAAATGCCTAACTTGATGCTACTGAAATTATACTATATTGTTACAAGGCCTAACTTTAATCAAAAGGTCTAAACAGCAATCTAACCTTCTCAAATATACTAAATGAAACAACCACTATAACTACCTTAGTCCTAGTTTAGCCTAGGGTTTTGAAAATGTACCCTAGGGCTATCAGAAAGCCTAATCTGAACAACTGGGTAGGCCCACTGCGAGTCAGACAATCTAATTAAAATATTTGAATTTAACCAGAAATTAACCAACTTTACAAAAATCAAAACAAAGTATACTTAGGCTGAATATATTAAATTCTTGATAAAAACCTAAGGATTAGGCCCACCCTAGCCTTTAGTTATTTAGCTAATACTAAGAACTTCAAGAAATCACACCTTAATATTAAATTAATGAATACCACTATTAATAATACAAACATAAATCACCCAACAATATAAAATAACTTAAAAATAAACAATTTGTACAGGAAAAAATAAAGAGAGCATTTCAAGCACAATCTTCTCTGGTTAAAACACTACTACTACTACTTTCCTAATATAAAGAAGTAATGATTAAAGGGTTAGTCGTTTTTGAATATTGTATTTTGGTTTGTTTTTAATAGGTCTGCTTGAAAGTTTCAGATATGAATGTTTCCTTCTCATTCTATTTCTTTAATCCCCAAATTTATTTTAGGGTATCCAAATTTTAGTGTTAGTGGTTGGTGTTAGGAGCCATGCTACAAAAATAATAAATATAAATTGTTGACAACTAATTATTTTCAAAATAATATTTATACCCTTGGTCAAATTATACATAAAAGTTTAAATTTACCAGAATTTTTTCTTGCACACACACACAAACCTTTTTTAAAAGCTCCCTACGTTCAGAAATACTGCAGGTGGCACCTTGAAAGCAAAGCACCCTGCAAGTTATTTTTGGAAGTTTGTTTTCCTAAAAGATATATGCCATCTTTGTATATTTAAAAAAAAGTTTCACTACATAATGGTAGGGTTGTATATTTGGGTTAGTACTTTGGTACTATGCTCAACTGTATTTGCCTGGTATTTCTTTACCAGATGGTAGAATGCTGAAACGATTCTTTGAATAGATGGAAGAACTGTAAATTTCAGTAAAGACCATTGGGCAAAGTTGTTTCAGCTGACTCTAACATTCCTGAAATTCAGGGGAAGTATTTGTCAAATGGTATATACTGTGCAAATTTTTAAATTCACTAATTATCTAATCATTTGTATTTTTCAGATGAATAGGAAAACTTCATACCAAATTTGTGTGGATGTTATTAATAATAATGAAAAAAATGAAATAGAAAATTCTTTAGATGTTAAATACATTAACGAATACAAAGGTAAGTTTAAACTAACTTTGACATTTTGTTAGTTGCTCTTATTATAGATAAGAACATATGGAAATAGAGTAGGGACAATTTGAGGCCAAATGGACCTATTAAGACTTTTAGTAAAAAAGAATTACAATTTTTATCATGCAATTTACCTCAATTCTATTGTTATTTGTACACATGCAATTAAGTAGGCTGGATTATAAACAAATAAGTTGACTATGCTCAATTTATATAAACCATATTACCATTTGGCAATACCTAAAAGGACTGTCAAAAATACGAACAACGTAGTGTGAGGGATTCAAAATGAACTCTGGTACTAAATGTGATGCTGGTTGTTATAAAATGCATGATATATCCACACACAACCTTTAATTTAATTAAAAGGCAAATCAATCACACAATACCTTGATCATCCATATCCTGATCCATTTTTTTGGCAATTATTTATTTAGTTACATATATAATTTTAACTGTGTTTTTATGTGCTGAATTTTATCATGTTTTATTGTATTAATATAGTAGTTACATAGTTACAGTTATTTTAAGATTATTATTATTAGTATTAATATTATTATTATCTATTATTATTTTTTTTTTTTTTTTTTTTTTTACTACCAATTTTTTTCATGTACTTTTTGCATGATTTTTAACATTTTTTTATATTATATTGAGATATTATATATATATATATATATATATATATATATATATATATATATATATATATATATATATATATATATATATATATATATATATATATATATATATATATATATATATATATATATATATATATATATATATATCTCTCTCTCTCTCTCTCTCTCTCTCTCTCTCTCTCTCTCTCTCTCTCTCTCTCTCTCTCTCTCTCTCTCTCTCTCTCTCTCTCTCTCTCTCTCTCTCTCTCTCTCTCTCTCTCTCTCTCTCTCTCTCTCTCTCTCTCTCTCTTCTCTCTTCTCTCTTTCTCTCTCTCTCTCTCTCTCTCTCTCTCTCTCTCTCTCTCTCTCTCTCTCTCTCTCTCTCTCTCTCTCTCTCTCTCTCTCTCTCTCTCTCTCTCTCTCTCTCTCTCTCTCTCTCTCTCTCTCTCTCTCTCTCTCTCTCTCTCTCTCTCTCTCTCTCTCTCTCTCTCTCTCTCTCTCTCTCTCTCTCTCTCTCTCTCTCTCTCTCACACACACACACACATATATATATATATATATATATATATATATATATATATATATATATATATATATATATATATATATATATATATATATATATATATATATATATATATATATAATTTCCACTTTGTTGAACATCACCTCTCTTCTTCTAGACCTCACCTCTTTTCCTTGATCGAAACTCAGATGTTTGAGCGTTCTGAGAGCAATCCCTATTCTGTTTCCTCCTACTGTCTCTATCCTCAATTTTCAGCCAAAGGCGGTTGTGGTGCATACGTGCGCAACGATGTCGTTTGTTCTCGTGTCTCTAATTTGGAGTCTTCCGAATTTTCCACCTTATGGCTTAGGCTGTCTTGCCATTCTACGACTAAATTCATTTGTTCAGTTTATTTATCTCTTAATTCTACTGACTATCCTAAATTCTTCGACTATTTAAACTCCAAAATAGAGCACATTCTCTCTTCTTCTCCTTTCTCTGAAATCATCATATTAGGTGATTTCAATGTTCACCACCGCCAATGGCTTTCTTCTAGTTCTCATAATACAGCTGGTGAACGTGCCTTCCTTTTCGCTATCCAAAATGACCTTGAGCAGTTGGTGCAGCTCCCTACTCGTATCCCTGATCGTCTTGGAGATGAACCCAACATTCTAGACCTTTTCCGAATTTCTAATCCTTCTCCTTATACTGTTAAACTCTTTCCTTCTCTGGTTCCTCCGATCAAATTCTTATCTCTGTATCCTCTTCTATCTCTTCAAGTCTTCCGTAGGAAAGACCTCCTTCTACGGAAAGGAAACGTTTGTGGCACTTCGGTGCCGCAAGCTGGTCGGACTTGCGGTCGTACTTCTTCGATTTCCCGTGGAATGATTATTCCTTCCGTTGTAAGGGTCCCTCGGAGTGTGCAGAACGCATTACCGAGGTGATTCTCTCTGGCTTAGAGTCATAAACTCCATATTCTTGCCTTTTAACTAAACCTAACAAACCTTGGATAAACTTTTTCTCATGCTATTCACCGCATGGATGTTTCCTTCAGGTATACTGTTATCTTCAACCTCCTGAGTCTCATTCAACTTACATTACATCCTGAAAACGTGCTAAATCTATTGTAATTTACACCAAGAAAATTTTCTCCTTCGCAAATGAAATTTTTTTTTCTGGTTCCTCCTCCTCACGCTCTTTCATACATTTTGCAAACAATATCAACTCTTAACTGTGCTTCTTCCTCTTTCCTTCCTCTTGTATCTTCCGACTGTACAGCTACCTATTTGCCTTCTAAAGCTGAATTCTTTGCTCAAACACTTAGCTCTAATTCCACCTTAGACGATTCCAGATCTATACCTTCTCCCTCAACTTCCTCCAACTTATTTGTTCCAAATATTGTCATTTCTACTCTCTCTGAGCTTAACACTAGAAGACGTACGGTCCTGATAATATTCGTCCTGGGATTCTCAAAACTTTTGCTTCTGATCTTGCACTCTGCCTTGGTAAACTAATTCAACTTTGTCTTTCTACTTCAACCTTCTCATCTTACTGAAAACGTGCACTAATTCATCCTATGACGAGAAAGGAGGACTCCCTGTCAGCCCTCTAACTATTGTTCCTTCTAAAATATTTTAATGTATCCTTAACAGGAAGATTTGAAAACATCTCAATTCTTGTAACTTAATCTTATTTCAGATCATTATATTTTCTATAGAATGCTATGCTTGTGATCTTTCCCTACTTTCTGACTTTAATTAATCCTCCATTCTCTTACATTTGTGAATATTTTTCTGCCATGCTAGTGGCATCTAAAGCCTTCGATAGAGTTGGAACAAAGCTTTCATTTTCAAGTCTCGCTCTTTCGGAATATATCTTTCTCTCTAACTTCTTTTCTGTCGATATGTAGCAGCTGTTGTAGACGGCCACCATTCTTCTTTTAAATCATTTACTAATGGTGTTCCTCAGAGATCTGTCCAATCCTCGACTCTTTTTCTATTTTTAATTAATGACCCTTATTACTTCAATACCTATCCCTCTTTTGGCGATGACTCCACCCTTCATTACTCCTTTCAACTTGAAAAAGCAGTTAGTTGAGGCTAGGAGAGTGGCTTTTGAGCTACTAATCTCTCTTCTTTATCATTTTTCAAATTAGGGTACAGAGAACATTGTCATTTTCAATGCTTCAAAAACTTGGTTCCACATCTCTAGTCGACACAACCTTACACATAACTATGACATCTTCGAAAACACACAACTGAATCCTTCGTCTGGCCTTAATATTCTTGGCGATCTTTCTATGAAAGATCATATTACATCTCTATCTAAACTGGCTTCTAAGATGTTGTGTGTTCTAATGCGCCTTTGGAATTTCTTCACGCCACCCCAGTTACTTGATCATTATAGAGGTGTTGATCGCCCCTGTATGGAGTACGCCTCACACACATCTGGGGCAGGGTTGGCACGAGTGGGCCCGACCCGAAAAAACCCACCTGGGTTTTTTAAAAAAAAACCACTTGAAAAAACCAGCTTTTTTGCCCACTTGGGTTTTTTCAAAAAAAAAAAATTTTTTTCAGAATAATTCTCAATAAAAATAGTAAAAAAAAAAAATGAAAATAATTTTGGAATTTACTCTTTTATTTAATTAAATGCTTAAATGCTTTTATAAACTCATTTGAATTTGAATATATTTGTTGAAAGAAAAAAAAAAAAAAAAAAAAAAAAAAAAAAATATATATATATATATATATATATATATATATATATATATATATATATATATATATATATATATATATATATATATATATATATATATATATATATATGTGTGTGTGTGTGTGTAGAGAATGAGAGAGAGAAGAAAATTAATAATAAAAATGACTATGTGTCTTCACTAAAGATAGATTCGTTCAAGTTTAAACTTCTATGAATTTTGACAAGTTTTGTAGCTTTTTCTATTCCTAATCTATTTCTTAATTTAGTCCAAACAAGACCAAATGTAGAAAATAATCTCTCAATTGAGGCAGAACTTGGTGGACAGGTCAGTAAATTGCCAAAGAAATTACAAAACCCAGATGGCAAATTGTTGGCTTTCAATGTTCTATTCTCCATGACTGACCACCACTTTGCTGGTTGCTGTTTATAAAGATTTAGAATTTGTTCTGAAAACATTATTTTTGGAAACAGATCTGGATCTTTTATCCTGAATGCCATAAAACCTGCCAAGTACTCAGGATGAAATTCAGAAATCCACTCTTCTGCTAACTCTTCCTGTTGAGAAGTCAAATTTCTTCCTATAAATTAAAAACAAGAAGGTTTTAATAAATAAATATGCTTTATGATTTGTATTCTGTAAATAAATGAATTAACATAATGGTACTGTACACTCACTACATTTCATACTTAGGTACCTAGGAAATTTAATGCCATAGTTTGAGAGTTAAAGCTAAGTTAATTAGAGAATGTTGTTAAGGCTTAAACAGTACCTCTTTGTTAGTATATATATATATATATATATATATATATATATATATATATATATATATATATATATATATATATATATATATATATATATATATATATATATATATATATATATATGTGACACTAACCAAGATATTGGGGATCCATCATGTTTGCCACAAAGAAAAATGGTTCTGTAGCTTCTTCCATCCTTTTCCTTATATTGGCCTTGTATGGGTCAAGTACTTCACTCTCTAAAAGCACCAGCCATTCATTAACTGCTATAGATAAAGTTGCTGTATCACTCTGTAACTGATCAATATGAAATCACGTTAAAACATGTATTAGTAATATTACTCATATATTTAAACAAAATTACTATATATATATATATATATATATATATATATATATATATATATATATATATATATATATATATATATATATATATATATATATATATATATATATATATATATATATACCTTATCAAGAGCTTTAGATACAACATCCACTTGCTTCTGAAGATGCTGTGCTTCACGATAGAGTGAAGGATTGCTTAAAATGTTGGTGATGCTCATTTCAAGTTTATCCTCATTAGCAATTTCGACATATTTGTAGTAGTTTTGAATAAAGGTGTTAATACATGCCTGTTGCGAATTCCATCTTGTATCATTTGGAATCTGTGGCATCAGTCCTCCTTTCTCTTTAAGCCATCCCTGAAAAAAATTGAAATCAGTAGTTTAATTGTAATTTTGGTTGTTTGGTTGATTTTGATTTATAACTAAAATCCAATATATTATTCTTTAAAAACTTAATTTATTTTATTCTGAACTTCCTGCTGAGTTATAAACTTATAACACCTTAAAAATCTTACATGAGGTTGATGATGATTCCTAAAAAATTTTTGGATTTGGATTATATATTTGAGAATAGAATTTGGAGTGACTTCCTGTTCAAGTAAATTGATGTAATGTGCTGAGCATCCATATGAAATTATGGTTTTAAGTTCATCATCTTCCTTCATTTTCTCCTTCAATAGTTTCATTTTGGCTTCATTATCAGAGCAAAATGCAAAAACCTACAAGAACCAAGAAAAGATTATTTACTGCTTAGATAATAGACAAGCTGAATTACATTTATATTATTTAAAAATTATAAATTTTATAAAATAATTACTTTTGAGTTGTACTTTTCCTTCACTTCATCAACAGCTTCCTTTAAACATTTGAGGCAATATTCCGCATTTTTCTTATCAGATCCAGAATCAATTGTACTAAGCAAGAATGATTGCTTTCATGTGTGCATAGAGGTTGCAATGATTGGATCATTTTTTACTGAGGACCATCCATCCATGCATAATGTTATGCAAACTTTACCTTCAACTTCATTCAACTGACTTTTGAGATTGTTTTCAACTTCATTATGAGCTATGTCTAATAGTGGCCCTGCTAGATTTCTTCGAGATGGTGGAGAGTAACCAGGTCTTAAGGCTTGTATCATTTCAACAAAGTACTTCGATTCGACACTTAAAAATGAGACATTGTTAGCATAAAAAAACTTTGATATTTTTTGGTCAAGAATTTCTTTTTGTGCAGTTGTCGTTTTAATGGTGTATTCTGATAATTTCCTTTGAGTTTTTGATGTGTCAGATAACCATGTTTTCATTGAAGAAGCCATCGAACAAGTAGGTGAATCCCCTTCTACATCTGTAAGATCCATATTTTCTACGGTTGTATTAGCACTTGATTCACTAGATTTGTCAGAATATAACAAACGTTTGCCACATTTTTTCAGATGCACTTTTATTCTTTCAATTTTATTGCTAATTTCAGTACTGCAATATTTGCACTTTACTTTGCTTGTGCCTTCGACATTCAGAACTTCAGTCCATTCATTTCCTAATTTTCTTCCGGATCCAAGAGTCTTTGGCATTTTTATAATTATTATTTTTATAATCAATTAAATTAATTAATAAATTGCAGTTATTGCTGAAAAAGAAAGGAAAAATGATAAAAAGCCCGAAAAAAACCGTTTTTTTTGGGTTTTAGGTGAAAAAAAACGAAAAAACCCGGGCCCACTGGGCTTTTTCAAAAAAACGGTTTTTTTGCCAACCCTGATCTGGGGTGGTTCTCCTCCTAAAGCTCTCCTGGAAAAGGAATATTCCAAGGCTTTTCGTCTTATCAACTCTCCTTCTCTCACTAATTTTCTTCAATCTCTTTCTGCTTGTCGATTTGTTGCTTCACTCTCTCTATATTATTGCTATTACAACGAACACTGCTCTTCTGAGCTCTCCCCTCGCATACCTTCTACACGCGACACGCCTTTCTACACAGTCTCATCCTTTCTCTGTCCAATTCTCCGACCCCAGACTTAACCGCTATGCTCAATCGTACATGTGCTCTACTGGTAAAGTCTGGAACACACTCCCTTTATCTATTTTCCCAACTTCCTTTGATTTGCATACCTTCAAACGCCATGTATCGGACCATGTCGGCCTTTAACTCTACAATGATTTTTATATTTCCCCAACTTTGGTAAAATTAGTTGGCCTGTGCCCTTTGCCCATTATTAATTATTAATTAAAACGAAATTTGTAAAAAAAAAAATTAAATATTTTTTTGACATCACTATATATATATATATATATATATATATATATATATATATATATATATATATATATATATATATATATATATATATATATATATATATATATATATATATATATATATATATATATTCCAGGAGAAGAAAATGTTAAACCCAAAAGACCTTTTCCTTTTTGTAAGGAGCTCAAACATTCATTATCCAGACATTTCAAGTTATTGCATAAAAACGAACCAGAAGTTAACAGAGCATTAGCACTTCCTTGTGATGATAGAAGAAAAATTTTTGGATTACTAAGGAAACGTGGCATTGATAATGAAAACCAAAGAAGATTGAAATCAAATGCAGTTCAAAAATCTTGCGAAGACTTGATTGGTGAAAGAAAAAATCATGCAAATAAAGTAAGAAGGTGCCCCGTTTGCAAAGGGTTTTATGTGAGTAAATATTTTACACTGCATATTAAAAAATGTGAGGAAAAATATAATTGTTCTTCTCATGCGGATCCAATTAAATTTTCTTCGAAAACCGGGCATGTTTTATTAGAAGACGATTTCTCAAATGTGTCATTCGATCCCTCTTATGTTTCTCATGTTTTAGAAAGATTCAGAGATGATGATATCGGTAATATGTGTCGAACAAACAAACTTTTAATTTATATTGGATATTATTTATTTCTGTCAAAAGCTGAAGAAAAAAGTGAAGAGAAGGAAAAATCTCAAACAGATAAAAAGGATATTATGGGAAAAATGAGGCTCCTTTGTAGACTCTACGTACAGTTTAAAAGTGAAATTCAGAAAGATGGATCATTACAAGAAATGTTTAATAGGGATTATATGCCTGAGTTTAAAAGAGCAGTAATGAAAACAGTTGAAAAGTCTCAAACTTCTAGACATATTCTGGGTTTTTTAATTTTGAAAACTATTTCGATATTAGAAAGCCGCTTGAGTGTGCTAAAAAGAGAAGATGAGTGTAAAGAAATGGTAGAATTTCGAAAGTCTTTAAATAATAATTTAGTTTGGATTCCCTTATTTGGGAAACAAAGGACATATAAAGCTTCAAGATCTCAGTTCCAAATAAAGAAACCTACAAACTTACCACGTGAAGAAGATTTGAGGAAGGTAAGATCATTCCTTCTTAACGGAATTGAAAAATTTAGTTCCGAAGATGAATTTGATCCAAGAAACTTTACAATTTTGAGGAGGTTATTGGTTACCAGAATAACATTTTTAAATGCAAGGAGAGGTGGAGAGCCATGTTGCTTACTTATTTCTCAGTGGGAGGAAGCCAAACAAGATCAATGGCTTAATCAGGATTTTGTTAAAGCGGCTTTGAATACCAAAATGGAAGATTTAAATCTTTTAAGCGAATTTAAAATCGCATATCAAAAAGGAAAAGGATTAAAAAGTGTATCTGTCATGATCCCAAAAAGTTGCATCAAAGGATTAAATATAATGAGTGATTCAAGAATAAGAAGACAAGCGGGGATTCGAGAGGATAATAAATATTTATTCCCCACCACGGGATTTAATTCTTATCATGTCCAAGGAGTATCGGACATTTCGACTGTTATGAAGGAATCAGGAGTTGAAAAATTCTTTAAATCAAAAGATATTAGACATTACGTGTCAACCAAGCAAGCCATGTTAACTTTACCGCCTGAGGTTAGAAGTCTGTTTTATCTTCACATGGGACACGAGGAGACCATAAATAAAAATATTTATCAATCCCCATTAGTATTAGAAAGTGTTTTGAAAGTGGGAAAAATCCTCAAGATATTAGATGAAGCCTTAATCTCATCCGATCCCATATCTACTGAAAATATTGATGTCATGCCTACCGAAAATGAAAATCACACCTTTGGATCCAATAGCAATTCAAATTTTAAAGTGAGTGAAAATGGTAATATGAATAATTCAGAAGAAATGTTAGTAGATGATACTGATAATGATGATGATGATCCAGATGGATGTGTTGAAGAGAAGAACGAAAAATATGAGATCTTGAAAACTTCACAAAGAAATGTATGGACTCCCCTAAAAAGGAAGCGTATTATGGATGAGCCTCTCTTTAAAAGATACCTAATGGATTTATCACCAGAAGGAGCAAAAGGAAAAATACCACGTAAGGAAAATATTTTTTTATCTCACACACTTGATTAAATTTTTTTTTGTTTCATGTAACAGTCATGAATTTTTAAATGTACAATTTGTTTTTAAAATATTTACGAACTTTAAAAGTTAATGTCCTAAAATATATGTACATTCGTCAACAGAAGTTCGTTCCTATTAAGCTGGAAATAAATATTTATATAAAATGGAGATCATTTCATAAAAGCTCAATTTTGAATAAAAAGAAAATAAAAACATTGAGCGGGGCTTAATTGAACTATGATTGGCTGAACCTGAAATGATCTCCATTTTATATAAATATTTATTTCCAGCATAATAGGAACGAACTTCTGTGGACAACTGTACATGTAAAAAAATTAATCTTATATATATATATATATATATATATATATATATATATATATATATATATATATATATATATATATATATATATATATATATATATATATATATATATATATATATATATATACATATATATATATATATATATACAGACCGGCCGGGGCTGAAATTTGGCCGGGGACGGGGTTATGGCTGGGGTTGCCTAAAATTTTTAAAGAGGTCAAAAACACTGAAATTTTACTTTAAAAAATTTAGATATAAATTTAATTGAAGTTTATTTAATTATAAGAAAGGCGTAGAATAGCCAACATCACTTAAATTAATGATTATATGCATTTTCTCCGAAAAAAAATCAGAAAATTACAGATTTGGGATAAGTACAAAAATTTAAATAAAAAAAAAATTTATTCATAATAGTGATTCAACAGCCTTACCTGAGTAAAACAATAAGGTAAAGTTTGAAAAAATTTAAGATATAAAATTATCAATATAACCTGTATTTATACATATCATTGTTATTTCAAATTTTTTTTTATTTTTATACTTTCAGTTAATATAGTTAAAAGATCAGCTTCAGCAGTATGGGAGCACTTTAAAATGTTTCAGGATGGCTCGAAATAGCAAAATGTAACATCTGCAGTCGGAAAATTAGAAGAGGACCTCCGGGTGCTACAAGTAAAAAATTTTAAACTAAATCTTATGGGGTATCTAAAATCAAAACACAAAGATGAACATTCACTAGCAGAAAAGGAGCGGTCAAAAAAAAATTTCTGAGTCAATAAGGTTTGAAAGTTGTTTGGACCCAAAGTTGAAAAAAAAAATGAATAGCGTGGCAAAACCACTGGTCCACATGAGCTGAAAATTTAAGAGAATAATCTTAGCCCCAATTTCTTGCATTGGTGAGAACAAATTTTTGATATCACGTCTAGAAAAAAAGTTAAAAGCACTTGAAAATTTTTTTTTTTTTTTTTTTTTCAAAAAATCGTACCCTTTTTAAAAAAAGTTATTTAAAAAAATGCTACCTACTAATTTCCTTATTTTTTGGTATTGTTTTGAGAGGGACAAGGCAACATTATTACATATATATATATATATATATATATATATATATATATATATATATATATATATATATATATATATATATATATATATATATATATATATATATATATATATATATATATATATATATATATTTCAGTATTAGAGTTATGAACACACTCTTTTTATGTATTATTTGTTAATAAACCCTAAGATTAACCAATGCACATCAATAAATTACACTTTGCTAATATACACCATCGAAAAACAACAATATATCTTCAACAAGCTTTCGCTTCCTGTTTGAAGCCTCTTTCAGGTTGAAAATAGACAAATTTTCAACCTGAAAGAGACTTCATTCATTCTTCTTGTTGAAGATATATTGTTGTTTTTCGATGGTGTATATTAGCAAAGTGTAATTTATTGATGTGCATTGGTTAATCTTAGGGTTTATTAACAAATATATATATATATATATATATATATATATATATATATATATATATATATATATATATATATATATATATATATATATATATATATATATATATATCTATCTATCTATCTATATCTATATCTATATCCTCTCCCAGGAAGGGTTTTCACCCTGTCAGTGGAACCAGCATCTTTCCCCATCTGCTTGAAGAAGTTCTCCCAGAGCCCTCCAAAAGATCAAGTTCTTCGGCTCGCCGGTCCCCATGCCGGTCCATGAGTCCTATCCAGACTCTTCAGGTAGGGTTTTCACCCTTTCAGTAGGACCAGCATCGTTCTCAAACCAACCTCCAAACACTCTCTCCCAGGGGTCTTCAAAAGATTGCGCTTCTCCGAGCAATGGTTCCCAATGCTAGTTCTGGAGTAGTTACAAGCCGTTGACAGAGAAATCACAAGGCCGGATGGCTAGTCCTGTCGTCCTTGCATTTAGTTCTCTTCACATGATCCGATCCTGTCGTCGATTTCCAAACTCTTGTTTTTAAATTTCAAATTCTTAATGTTAAAGTTTAATTTTTCATTAAAAGCCGAAAGTCCATTATATTGAAAGATTTGTTGCTCCTCTATAAATTTTGATATATAATAATTTTATCGAAACTTATTTAATTTATTTTTTTTAATGCAAAAATATTTTCAAAAATTCTAATTTTAAAATAAATTTTGGCTATTTCAAATTTTGTTCAATACTATCTGAATGCATAAACCTTCTCTCTTCTTTTCTCTCCTCAATCTTCTTTCTGATTTTTCTCGCTTTTCTTTTCCCATCTATCTTTAGGCACATCTACTCTTGACGACGGCCGAATCATATATAATATATATATATATATATATATATATACCTTTTTTTTTTTTTTTTACCTTCTCACCCCCTGACCACCCCATGTTGAGGCGGCCACACTTCGCTAATGAAGCTTCCTGCCGCAGTCGGTCTCGTCCAGAGATCCTTCAAAGAAGTGATGCCCCAGAAGATTTTGGGGCGAGAGTTGGAAGGACAGCGTAATAGAAAGTGTTTCACGGTCTCCGGGGCCATTCCGCATCTAGTACAGGTGGGAGATGTTGCCTGGTTTATTTTGAATTTGTGTTTGTAATGTTGTAGGTTTGGGTGGTGCCCGCATCTTAGTCTTGCAAGTGAGGTTTGTAAGTGTCTTGGGAGGTTGTTGAAGTCGGGGTTTATTTCGGGGGGGGGTCCGTTTAGTGTGTTGTTTGGGGTCTGTTTATCAAGTATGAATGTGTTAGTTGAGTGTGTATATGTTTGGTTGTTGTGGTATTGGGGGGAGGAGGGGGGATGTGATTTAGGATCTGTTTGTAAAAGGCGCCGGTGGACGATGGAGGGTGAGTTAGTCTCTGTGGGGTAGGTTGGAGGAGAGTATTGTGACATGGGTGTGTGGGTAGACGTGTTTTTGCGTAAAATTGGGTGCCTATCATTTCGAGGTGATTTCTTATAGGTAGTATCTTGGTTTCGTTATGTAGGTGTTGTTGAGGGGTTGTGCGTGTGCATCCGGTGATGGTGCGAAGGGCTTTATTTTGCGTTATTTGGAGTTTCGTTAAGTTTTTGGCGGAGAACAGAGGGTGCCAGACAGGGGAGGCGTAGTTAATGGTAGGGCGTATAAATTGTTTGTAGATTGCAATTGAGGTTTGTATGTTGTTGTTTATGTCTGTATTGGCCACTGTTTTGAGGATGTTGAGTTTTCTGTTTGCAGCTGAGGTGGTATTTTGAATGTGCTTGGAGAAGGTGAGGTGAGTGTCAAATGTTAGGCCGAGAATTTTTGGGGTTTTGTTGAGGGGTATGGGGGTGTTGTTTAGTAGGACTTGTGGGTGGGTGTTGGATATGTGTTTGTCTGTTGTTATAAGGGTTATGGAGGATTTGTTTGGGGATGCCGTCATCCTGTTTTCTGCTAGCCAAGATTGAAGTTGTGTTATGTAGTCTTGTGTGAGAGATGTTGCGGTGATGAGGTTTTTGTGAGTGGTGGTAATAGTTATGTCGTCTGCGTATGATATTATGCGGGTGAAAGTTGTTTGGGGTTGAGGGAGGTCTGCTGTGTACAGGTTGAATAGAGTGGGGGAGAGTATGGCTCCTTGCGGAACTCCGTTCCTTAAGTTGATGGTACGTGATTTGTGGCCGTTTTGTTGTATTTGGGCAGTTCTTCCTGATAGGAAGTTGGTTAGCCATTTCTTAGTGTTTGTAGGGATGTTGGATTGGAGGATTTTATGGATAAGATTATGTTTCGGGACAGTATCGAAGGCTTTGTTTATGTCAATTGCTATTAGTATAGTTTTGTGATAAGGCTTATGGTTTAGTCCGTTTATTATAGGTTGGATGATGTTGGTAAGTGCAGTGGTGGTGGAGTGGTTGGGTTTGAACCCGTGTTGGAAGTTTTGTTGTGGGATGAATTGGAGGATAGAATTTAGGAATAGTTTTTCAAGAAGTTTTGA